>JANTFB010061106.1:0-14528 GCA_026546635.1 Porricondyla nigripennis | reverse complement strand
TACAGTATCGCCAGAGACACATACCACATACCACATACACATTGAGCCTGCGAGCGCACTGGAACGGGACGAACGCACTGACTCGCATTGATCGTTGCGGCTATACGGGTTTTTCGATCAAATTCACTCCTTCGGTCATTTATTCGATATTCATTCATCACAATTCATTCCGCCGGTGGTGATTTGTTGATTGAACGTTGCTTTCCCTGCACGTATTCGACGTGCCAAAAGAGAGAAAAAAACATTGAAATCGACGGACGAGTTCGAGCACAATATTGTTGGAAAAATTATTCGCCGCGCGAAAGAGATAAAGGTACACACCGAAACGAAAAACGAATTAGAAGAGATATCGGACGCTCAGATAGACGAGTAATCAACAGCAGCCCTCGCGGTAGCAGCAGCGACACAACTTTTTCGGAATTTTGTTCATACTCAATTCTCGTTCACCTCCGTTAGATGGATTGTCGTTATCGCGTGCCATCCAAAAACTTATTTGTTGCTTCTACAAGCATTAGAACACACATTCAGGGCTAAGTGCGGTGCATTCGATTTATCGCGCTGAACATAGATTAGTTGGCGTCTCAGAGCCAGGCATGCACACGAATACCATTGAATCCAATAATAAATCAAAATACCCGCAAAGTGAAAGAGAAAAAAAAAATTGAGAAAAATATTGCACATCACATCCCAATCGAAACGAAACGAAACGAAACGAAACGTAGCCACTCGACGTAAATAAATACTATTGAGGGATTGTGTGAACAACAAAAAAACAGCAACAACACGCATCTGCATCAAAACCGATATTTCAGCGCAGCAGCGAATGCGAATTTCAAAGGAGCAAAAGGCGAAAAAAAACGCAGAGATCGGGAATCAAGAGAAAGTGTATTTTATGAATAGAAATATTAATTGGGAGAAGAACGAACTGTGCGCGAGTGAGTGAGAAAGAGAAGGAGCACCGCGGGTGTAAAAGACACTAACCGAAGCATTGCCTATTTTTTTCGATTTTTTCTTTCTTCGAATTTTCAATGCTCTATTCATTTATTTCGCATTCGCTGTGTATTGTTTCGCCGCACTACATTTACCTCTATTTTTCTCTTCGATACAACTATTTAACCTCCATTTCATTGTTTTCGGCGCAATAGTCGATATATGTGTATTAAATAATAACAAACGACAAATACACCCAAAAGTAGCGACAAAACAAAGCAACGAAAACAGCAGTGGCAGTCAAATTGGAACAGAGACAGAGCGACAGAGCGACAGAGAGAGAGAGAGAGAGAGAAAGAGAGTTTTCAATATCCACACGTACATCAGCGGCAGAAAAAGAAAACAGCAACCGATACTATCAAGCGATAGATACTACTTGCACACAACATTAGTCTAGTGAGTGTTCGTTTTACCGTCGAAAATTGAGGAATCTTTGGCGATTCGGTGTTGATCAGAGTGCGGCATCGCAGCCCTCGCATTCTCACACAAACGCAAACACTTTTTCCTCGGCGTTTATTCCCGCGACAGTGAAGTGCGGTATCTGTACACCTCAATTCAATACAATACAATATTAATTTATATGTACATACATTCGGTTCGGCTGCACGGGAACTGTTACGTTTTATTTTTTTCAAACTTCTTTCTTCTCTTCTGAACTTCGTTTTCATCGTCATTCATTCATTATTATAATTGTTGCTATTTCGGGTGATTGAATGAGAGTGCAACTATTTTGTTTACTTGGTTTCTCGATTCGTCGATCTTCTTCCGACTGAACAGCAACAGCAACAAGAACACGCATACACAGAGCGTAGCGGAAGAAGCAACGGAAGAAAGAAAATCGCACAGGAAAGAATTGAAAGGATAGAAATATCAATACGATATCCACGTTGTGTATATGAATCTACGGGTGTGCGCGATTGACGTACGTTAATTGTTCGTGGTATTTTGTTTTCATTTTTCTCTTTGTTTCGCGTGTTTTTTGTGTGTGTTCCTTTCTTCGTTTCTCTATTCTCCGTTCACCAACATCGTTTTGACGGCATTGAGGCAGCGATGTCAAATTGAATGTGTTATCAACTCACGATCGATTTTGAAAATTGACATGTTTTGATCGAAATAGACGGCGCAATAAGACATAAATTGTGTAATTGAATTTTGGCATCTTGTCGAATACCGACTGGAACGAAGTTTGCGATTCCACGAGAACGAGTGCGAGTGCGATAGAGAGAAAGCGATCGCAGGTAGATACATTAACACACAATCACATGAACAGTAGTGGGTGGCATATGCCAGTGCACGATCGACATATCGCTAATTAGAACGATTGAAACAAAAACAATTGAAGTCGATACAAATAAAAGGAAAAGTTTCGAGGGAAAAAAAGAGAATCCAAAGAGAACCGAACAGCAGAGAGGGAGAGCGAATAGAGGCGAGCGACAGATTCCACTTGAGTATATCAACGGCCTTCAAACTGGACTACTATCCCAATATGGAAATGTACGATGCGACGGATGAGCTGTGGGATTCCGATTTGGATCCGGTAAGTTACACCCAAATGATAACACCTAAATTGCGTTGCAAGCAACGATATTTTGTCTGTCTGCTCGAATGCAAATCGGCACGAACTATGCGAACACATTTTTGCTGCGTCGACGGTGGGAAAGAAATTCGCCGTCGAAATCAAATTCTTCAGCCGAGTCACGATCGGATTCCGAATGAAAATGCCGGTGTAGCGTGTGCAATTGTGCATTGGGAAACGGTGCACGCACGAATGAAATGAAACGAAAGAATTTTGAAACGGGAAATTAGCGACGACACCGAACACCAGTCGAACGTCGCCAATTGAGCGACATCAATATGTTTTCCGTCCATTCTCGATGCAAAGAAAAATGGAAACGGTTTCTTGTTGCATCGAAACGGCGGCAGTAGCGCGGCCAAAGGCAAACACACACGCACACATCGAATAGCTGCTGTCGCCGTGGGCCTTGTGTTTCCGACTGTGTGCGGACCGGACACATCCCGGCCAATTAATTTTCAAATGCACACACGAAGCCGTACACATTGCAACCGTAACAATAACAATAACAATAATAATACCAACAATGATAAGTACTTTTAATATGCTTGGCGCTTAGTCGAATTCAAACAGCGCAAGGAGAGAACGCCAAGACGCCGGAAGACATTAGCATGCTGCACGGTACCGAAGAAGCAAAACTTCGTCGGCCAGCACTACTGTAGCGACATATGTGCGCGAGAGTGCGGTGCATGCATAATTGCATACACCTATGTCGTTGCGGTCAAAATAGCAACCGAAAATGAAATAATAATAATTGAATTGAGTGGTGGAAAGAGATGATTCGGTTTCGAGCACGCAACCAATCACCATTGAGTTCGGTTCTGGTATTGTAGCGCGGCGATTACAGAACTAAAGCACTTCAATGTCAATTCTCTATGACACAAGACTCTTATCGTGATGCTGGCGAGCGGAGGCATGAGCATCGGCTTCGGCGCAGACACGGGCATAGCTTCCCGACGCGGAGAGTCGAATGATTGAAAAAAGAAAAGGAGAAACGATCGGCTGGCATTTATCTTCATTTAATCTGGCAAACGAAATTGAAGCGCACAATATGTTCCTCGAATGTTTCATTTTTCCAATTTTCGGTCTTCGGACTCTTTCGCATTTGTCTTTGATTCGATTCCATTGTCCATGGTTTTTGCCTCAGTCGATGTTGCTGTCGCCATCGTCATCGCCGCCACTCGCACTATGTTGGTTCAAAAAAAATGTTTTCTGGTTGTCGTATGTTATGCTGTTGATATATTTTTTTTCCACCAGTTTATCACACTTGAAGTGCTTGAAAATTGTTGCCAGCATGTATTGCTGTTTCTATATGGATTCATATGTATGGATGGAGGATGTGTGCCTCAGCGTCTACTATCTTCAAATGGAAAAAAAAGAAAAAAAAAAATGAAAACACGCTCACACACAAACGTACGCCCTGTAAGCAAGGCTTGGCATGGACACATTGAACGCATATATTCATGTGAGCCATGGCAGCGAGCCGATTCAGCAGCGTGAAAGTGATTCATATTTCATATGGAATTAATAAGTAAGGTTCGTCAGTAAGATATGTGTGCGCGGAATGGAAAAAGAAGAAGATGAAACTCGTAAGCTAGTTGGTCTGGTCCAATTTCATGGGTAGTTCATTTTTGCGCTCACACACCCGTAGCTTCAATTTGAGCAAATAGACGGGGCAGAGCATACAATACAACGGAGTATTACAGAGAGTGACGCGAACGGTGATGATGATGATGACGGACAACTATGGTGGCGACGAAAGCGGCGACGGCAACGATCGAGCAAACGATACATACGACAAATGAGCTCTTGTTTATGCTGTTCTGCATTGGTACGATCCATCATTATGAAAACAAAGTTCAACTCGTTGTTCGTTGCCGGAGGAAATCCGTTATTTTTCGTACATGATCACGGCGACATTTTATTACTCCAGATATGTCCTCAGATCCGAAACGAATTCACTTCGAACGCTTTGTTCTCCCATCTGTCCGTGAGTGACAACGCACCGACAGCTCGAGAGAATCACAAAAATGTCACAGACATTGAATAATTAAGGTGATAATGTCGTACCGGAACGAAAACAAGAAAGAAAAAAAACGTGCAAAATACGTAACGTTGAATAAATGAGGAAGGTTCGGTGCAAACAAGTATCCCACTATTGGCCGCACACAACCATGCAACAGCGAGCAAAAAAAGGAAAATGAAAATGAGGGAATGTATGTTCGATAAATCTAGAAAGTATATAAATCTATTTCAGATTATCGTATTCCTTGGTGAATGATTGAGCTGTCGACATTGCTGTCGCACTCACAGACGTTCACCACAGAACACAGTGAATGTACTGTTCGACGCACGGTTTATTGTTATTATTATTAGTATTACTTCCATTCCCGCAAGTGGATCTATCTGTGAAGACGGAACGACAAGAAAATCAAAGAAGAAAGAGCCCCGTGCCCTGGCATGGACGGAGACGACAGCTCGCAGAAAGAGGGAGAGATGAAATGAAAAATATGTTTACAGGTGAAACGATTAAGGGTCATTTGAAATACATTTCTGACTCGATGGAAAAACATTTTATTGCGGGTTGTGTGCGCCGGTGCGCCGGTGCGCCGGTGCGCGTACATATATCGGCCGTAGGATGAGCTTCGGCTGACGGTGGGGGGAAAAACTGCTCACCAAATGGCAAACAAAGCGAGGAGAACGAGAGAAGACGGAAAGAAAGGTTACTGGAGAGACGACAACGGGAGTCTCGTGGCAATGATTACGCGATTAAGTAAGAGCAATACTGTGCAAGACATAGTAGCTGCGTGCGACGAGAGGGATCGTCACCGCGACGAGCATGACGTACATGAATATGCACACAAATATGAAATGCGCAATCCAGTGCCTCATTCCTACTCAACAGGCACTCGGGCTGTGCGTGGCGTGTTTTCGGAATCTCCAACGATATGAGCGCTCTACCCGACTCCATTCTGCGATACCTCTCCACGCAGCCACACATAATTATTATTTGCCGCAGACTAATGTGCACGTTTGCTTTTTCTCGCTTCTTTTTCTCCATCACAATCTTCCGATTCTTCTTGTTTTGCTGATGTCTTCGCCGTCTTCGCTGTCTTCGGCGTATCTGGTGCAACAACACCGTCAAACCCAGCACTCGTCCAACCAACGCGAATCCTATTTGCACATTTATCGATCGCGAACAAATGAGGAATGAATTTTTCGTCGCGCCAACAAAAACATCGACATTGCGCGCCGGACTCGTGCGTTCGGCGTAATCCTCAGAATACGCAATCGGACTGCGATAAAGCGATAAAAAGTCTGCGCCAAACGTGACGATGGAAAAAGCAGTGAAGAGAATCCATCGATATCAGCTTATCTAGATACGAGAGCACTTTTCAAGGAAAGACCTATGATTTATAAATAATGTATGAAGTGTGCAGAGTGCAGTGGCGACAGGAGAGATTGGGTCGTTGTGTGCGGCGAGCAGCGCGCATAACAAGAAATACTTGATAATATTTTCTGTCGTCCGACAAGCGAGCGAATTCATTGAAAGTAAATCGACGCGGCTACGCATCGCATCCATCGCCGTGCGCACTTCGGCCATCAATCGTTTCGTCTCTATTCTTTTCGCTTTGCGTTTGGCTGTAACGAACACACAACGAGTTTGCGGTCCGGGACCAAAAACGGTGAACAATTGATAAGGGAAAAAAGGCAACAAGTCGATGCCATGTTATCGATTCCACTTGTCCCATGCCGCGAATGATTTTATTGCGCTGAGTGTGAACACTTCGCACCATTTGACCATTCATCGGTGCTCACGTTCACGATTTTCAATCAACGTGAGCCAAATCGAATCGATGACGATCGCAGATGACAGTCGGCGGACCGAATCGGCACTTGGCGGCCATCAGTTTGCAATAAATTGATTGTCCGTCGGCGACCACCAATACATTCGCTGCACTCGCTCAGAGCCAGCACACGTGCTCGAAACCGGTCGACACACAATCGGGTATTTGGCTGCTTTCCTGGTGAGACGCAAACCCATTTCATTGGTCGTGCCAGAATTGAAGTTGCATCATTCGAAGCGAAATCGTTGCTCAACTCAAAATAGATTCGAAACGATGTCTGTTTCACCTATCTTCTCCGGTGCGCCTTGACTACAACCGACTGGTTTTCGACAAGTGAAATGACGAACAAAAGAGTCGACAAAAAACGAAACATTGAATGGCGTGAAATGCCTTCTTTTCTTTTGATCTATTTTAACAATCGATTCGATAACGGCACCGCGTACGGAAATTGTAAATAATTTGTTGCGTTCTTTTTAATAGATTGTTTCGTTTCTTTCGTTCATTTTATCGCACCAGCCACTTTAGTAGCCCCTCATCAGTTCCATCATTTTGTTTGTCTTCACATTTCAATTTTCAATGCGCTTATCGTCGATAAAATTGTATGCGCGTTTCGGTTTCGATTCGCTCCAGCACACTTTTCTCTCTCTTTCTCTCTCTGTTCGTTCAAATGTCGGTAATCACGTCCGATCAATTTAAATTAAAACATCATAAATCAATTTACAGCAGCGGCAGAGCGGTGGCAGTATCAAGGCGACCTTGCTCGCAGCGCGATATATCGGTAATATACAGCACATTGCATACGTGCAATGCTGTCGAATGTGCGCAATGAGCACACACAATTCACGTTATCGCCGAACGAAAATATCATCAACAGTAGTGGATTCGAATAAATGGGAATATATGGGGACTGGATGGTTGGTTCGTGCGTGCCCTCGCCGGTCGGCTCGGTCATGCATTCGTTCGTTCGGCTGATCAATGCGTCGCATTTTTCTCACTTCGATTCTGGTCTTCGCCACGTGTTGGCGACAATCGAACACAAACGCGTCGACGCATCATGCGTATTTGGCGTTCGTTCAGTGGCAATCAATCGCCACTTTCGTGATAAGATTACGGTCATGCGAACCAATTCCGAAATCGGTGTGTGAGCGTGATGAGATGACTCAGTCACCGGATGAAGACAAAATAATCAAAATTTACCGAAATGATCTCTCATAGCGAATTAGTTGTGCCACACGAAATGCTAATGGCGATGTGTGCCGGTGTGCCGGTGTGCATAGAACGTTCATTTTTTCTCCATTGTGTGGTCGGTCGTCGGGCGTCACGTTGTTTTCAATTATTCAAAATCCACCGGATTGTTGTGCAATCAA
The DNA here is from genome assembly GCA_026546635.1 of Porricondyla nigripennis. NCBI lineage: Eukaryota > Metazoa > Arthropoda > Insecta > Diptera > Cecidomyiidae > Porricondyla > Porricondyla nigripennis. The sequence continues at coordinate 6,750 of JANTFB010061106.1, read as the reverse complement.
ATTGGCCGAAAGCGAATGGAAAGTTCTGCCTCAGTGTGTATGTGTGAGTATGCGAAACGAAACGAAAAAATGAAATGAAATGAAAATTTGCACCTTCTCCCTCATTTGCTTCGATCACCTCACCTAATTCCATTGAATTGTGTTTGCGTACGCTCATAATGACGTGCTTTGTTTAGTGCCTCTGCGTTGTAACAAGTATTCGAATGTAGATTGTAGATGCGCAGCTTCTCGAAAACAAAAACAAAAAATTCGTTCCTTTCTCCCCCTCTCCAGAACACACCTGTCCTCACCGGTCCTCACAAAAATAGTTTTCCATCGCTCAACGTGTACATTTGTTTCAACATCGATTCTCATTTTACGCTGTTTCTCGGCACATCAAGAATAGACCGAGGAGAACAGATGCTTGAATAGGTGCCCAAATACATCCAGTGAATCGTTTCCAATCAAGTCACAAATTCAACCAGAACCATGTGGAATGCGAATGTATCTCAATCAAACAAACAAGCAACTTTCAACGCGAACACAATTGGTGTGCTGCCAACGATTGGTCAATTCCGTCCAGTGGTTTTCGCGTGGTGTCGACGATCACAATGGAATCTGTTTCAAACGCATCGGTATCTCACATCCATTATCCAACGAGAAAGCCAACACCAGCGGGGTCCCAACAGAAGAAGAAGCGACGAATAAAAAAAAAATGGATCACAGAGGCAAATAAAAACCAGTTCAATTTGCACAAATGTTGACAACAACCGCAGTCGCTCGGCCAAGCGTTAATACACAATATACCTAGTCCTACACTACATGCGGTCAGAATATACTCGAATGGCCCAGAACGTCCAGACCATTTCACCATTTTTTATTTGTGTACCTGAATTCCAAATATTTACTTATTATTTCATTTGTTTATTCGCTCATTCTCGACCGAAAATGAAGACAAAAAACAAATCACATTTGTGCCCGGCCACAATGGTGCATACTAATTCCACCGTCTACGTGTTCGCCTCGCGTACATATTCATATTCCATTTTCGCGCGCACTCCTCACTCATTTCTTTCTCTCTCTCTCTCTCTCTCTCTCTCTTCTGATTCCTCTGAAATCGGATATTCGGTTCGTTTCTTTCACCTTCTCCTTTCTCGTCATTCGGGACAAAAATGTCTAATTCTTTTCAAAAATGAAAGCAAATTTCATTGAAATTTGTTTGCATTTTCGGTACAAAAGAATTGACGAAAATGATGTCGCACAGGTGAATTCACAACGATTGATGAAATTGCAATTGGTTCACGTTGCCGCTGCACGAAGGCGACGACAGATATTCAAAGAAAAAATAAAAAGGTAAAAAGAGACTATATTCAACGGAGACGACGAAGAGGAGTACTGTTTGCGATCTTCGAGAATACCGCATATGCGCAGCGCATAGAATGCGCGAGTCGTGAGTCGTGGACACATTCCCATTCAACCATCTTCAATCGAAATCGAATGCTCGGAGAAATGCGTGAGCTTCGGGCATTGAGCCGCAGCCGGAAAGCCGAATCACACCAGTGCATTCACACGTCACGTGGCAGAGAGCGCCGTTTATTGCCAATATTCAATTGTCCATTCAATCGTTGGGTTTCTCGTAAATTGTGCGTGAACGAAATCGATTCAATGACGTGTGATGAAGTCGATTCGCTTTAATTCCATTTTCGGCATTTCACCATGCTCACTGGAACTGGATCGTATGCGTGCGCTTGCTTGACAAATACTCGGTGAGCAGAATAGTGTGTGTGTTCGCCTCTGTGCTTCGTTTATTTCTTTTTGTTTCGAGTGAATTTACATAAATGGAGCTTCTGAGGCGCACGAAAACGCGAACCGATTGCGGTAATGGCGAATGGCATGCGTGCGCTATGGACGATCGCGTACACGATACCTGAATTATGTAGGGACTCCGTTCGTAATGGAAAGAACGGCGAGCCAAGCTGACCGGACTTGCACGAAAACCATGCAATTAAATCGAGACACCGTTGAGCACACTCTCACAGCTCACACATGACGAAAGACGAAGATAATTGAATTAAATTGAATTAATTCGAAACTGTACATACTGGGCGCAGACACACGCACAGCCACGACAGATATGAAGAACGTCGAAATGGATTCGCGCACGCTCAAGCACCTTTCGCGCGTACAACAGAACAATCAGAGCACATTCATCGCTCGAGTAAACTATTTAAATATTCGCGAACCGCGCGGCGAGCGTACGGGCGGGCTGGCTCAGCGCTGACGCGTACCTTCGACGGCTCGCCAGAGTGAAAGCAATGCCAGTCAGCATAATTTGTCGATTCACAATTTCGGCCATCGACACCGACTGTATTCTCATTTCTCTGCGATTGCCTCGTGAGAGGCATGTATGCGAACCATTCGAACGACGCGAAACTCTGAATGAATTGATGAAGTGGCGAGCACCGACGCCACTCGATTAGCCCACCAACATTAGACTAACCGGCGAAAAGACATTGCACATTGGTCATCGCTGTCTTTCCCAGGGGAACGTTCAGGTGCACGCATCGCACGTTGAAATTTCGAACACCAATCGATTCATATCGTTCGTAGAACGCAGCAAAGGAGATGATGTATGCAGCAATGCTCAACTCGGCTAGCAACGTAGCTATGTGCGGAACGTTGTCGATGACTCGACTACGCAGAAGACCATCTTTTGGTTAAAAATTTAAAACTGTGCGGCCGATGACGTAATGTTGCGTGGAATTTTGAGATCTGGCCGGCCCCAGACCGACACATACGGTGAGAGATGGAGAAGAGGGGAAAGAGAGTGAAGACGGAGAGAGACAGAACTCTGGGTGTTTGTCCTTCGCCAACACTCACTAGGCCACTGCCACTGCCACTGTCACGGACCACGCTCATGATGTCCATAATTAAGACGAGCGCGAATGGCCGAACCGCCGAAAAGCGAATGCCGCGTCCGAAAAAGAAAACAAATGAAAAAGAAGAATGCATGCCAATCCAGTCGATTGGCTTGGGAATCAGATATTCGTTTCGTGAGCACTGAGCTTGTGTATGGAAAACAATCTGTGTTTTCGCACAAACGATCGGGTTCAATAAACTCCTCGTAGCAATCGTCGAACGCTTTGTAGTTAGTTGGTGTTCGGGCCATGCCGTGGACCTGTAGTCACACATTTATTCATTTGTTTATTTTTTTTCTCTCCCTCGATCCAATACACACGAAAAGTACATGCCGTGAACGGAATGTTTGGCGCGTCCACGTCCCGGGCCCCGCCCATCCACACCGTCGCCCGGTACGTGCGACGAGCCGTTGGCTCCATCGTTGTGACGGAATCTATCAATGTTTGCTATTGAAATTTTCGCGAATTCGCCATATCATGAATCGGCAGTCACACACACACACGCACGCACATCATTCGAATCTGTGCACGGTTCACTCGCCGGTCCGCTCGAACACCGTGCCGCTGCAGGTGTGAAAACGTGATGCGTTGATTCGGCTCGATGTGCGAGTGTATTGGAACATGTTTCTTCGGATCGGTTTCACCTTTGGTGTGGTTGCGCGGCAGTCGTGCGTAAGCGATGCGCCGATGCGTCGGTGCGCCGGTGAGCGTTGTTTTCCGTTTGCAACGCAGACAAAGATCAACTTTCGTCAAATTGGATCATTTGATTATAGCGACAGAGCGTTCCAGATTCAACTGATGTGCGGGCGCGATGTGCTCAACATCGCGTCGATGACATCAGACGCTGGAAAATGTGCAGTCGTCCATTGGGCACCTTCAGTGATTGTGGGTGGCGTTGCGAGCACCACATTTCGAGCCGAATTCACATTGAGCGGCGTGCATGGCGCCAACATTGGCTCCATTCCATGCTTTGGCATTTCCGGTCGATCGATTTCCAATCTTTTCATCCATGTAACCGTGTCGATCCAACGAATCGATTGCGTAATGGAACGCAACGATCGTAATAGTCAATCGCAAACGACAAAGAGAAAGACAGAAGAAGGAAGAAAATGAGCGCTCGGCCGTATGCGATCGAACATATTCAATTTAATCGCGTACCCACTCAATGATTGATACGCTTTCGGAATTCATCGGAAATCGTGACGCATCTTCCCCGTACTTTCCAATCATTTGTGATTGGAGTGTGTGTGCGCGCGCTAGCGATAACTCAACGATAGGAACAGAAATCCCGCCGCCAATCATTCACTCTTTGCAGAATTCTCAACTGATTTCAATCGCGTGCACATTATCAAAGGGAACGGGAAATATTCGTCGCAGATTAGTGGCCGCCAGTAGGTTATTAGGTAGACCTGGGCTTCGTTCGCTCGGCGGCTTTCCCACAATTGATAACACCTTCAAATCGCTGATTCGTTTTTCACACTCGAATCCGATGATGGAATAAATACTTGTCTCCGGTTCATCACGAAAACACAAAAGCACACATTCCGACCCATCGATCGACGATCGCATCGCCCACTCGAGGCGAGTGCGTAGTAGTATCATGTATCGTTCGAGTGGATGTCTTCGACGTTTCTCCTCTAATCCAATCATAAATCCCTAGCACAGTCGCGCAAATTCATGCAACGTCAGTCTGCGTCATCTATCGCAATTCTGTATTCCGCATTCGGCTGTTGTTGTTGTTGTTTTTCGTTCTCTTTAATATCTTCATTTTTGCGATCCGCCATCGATCCTGGTTCGATTCGGGGTCGGATGACAACGCCGCCGAATGCAACATGAATATGAAATAGACCGAACCAAATAATTTGTGTAGTGATCTGCGAGTGTGTGCGACGATATTGTACACCAAAATTATATAATTGGCAGTAATTTACATCATTACTCGCATTCGACACCCAGTGTCGACGACTGCGGCACAACGTGTCGCACTCGGAGTCGGAACCAATTCTAGTGTGTATCGTTATCGTATGACGATGTTTCTTCTTTCTCGCTGCTTCGATTTCACGCTGGTGCGGAGACTATATGCTATGCCGTCGCCGTATGCCATGCCGTCGCCGTCTCGTACGCATTCGGTTGTATCAAATGTACGTACGCTAGTGCTGGCCCGCATCCAAAACTATGTTCCGATTTCCAGATTTTTACCGTCATTTTTCGAATCCATTCCATGCCGGCCCACAAATCGGAATAAAACCGACCGGGAGATGGATGGATGGAAGGAGAGCGACGATAGTGAAAAAAAAACCGAATGAACTCATTGAGATTTGAGAGCACTGTGTCAAATGATCGAGAGACGCGACTCGTAAGCAACAATGAATGACGATGAGTCGAGAAATGCCAATCCCCGGCTACACATATCGATGATTTTTTTTATTATTATTCTTATTCGGTTCGATTGCTGGGCCGCAAACGAACGCAAGCGACAGATCAGCCCAAGAGGGGAAAACCAATTACGAACGTGGCCGAGCGAATAACGAAAATAAAATTCGAATCGCTGTCGACAGCGTCCCGTCGAATTCCCAGCGATGACGATGACGTACGAATTGCGAAAAAAAAACGCACACACACAGGCACGCACGCTCTCTCGCGGCCAGCATGTTTCTGGCACGTTTTCGACCCCAGGAAGAAGAAACGCACTCAAACTAAAAACACACAATCTCCGCATAGACGTCGCCTCGTCCGAACTTCTCATTTCTCATTTCTTATTTCTTATTTAATTTCATTTGTTTGTCTCTCTTTCATCATATGGAATAACGTCACATGAATATTATGCATGCGATACACTTGCGGGCCCTCGAGTGCATGGAAACTGTATGTGTACGCGTTTGTGTATACATTTATCTCGGCTCGACGGTAATTTCCTGATTAATTTCTTTTCTATTCAATTCTATGCGTGCACACATGCATATCGTCCAATAATCACGTAGTCTCGATACACTTCAAAAGGAACACACACATACTCGGGCTGGCTGACCGATTGCCCATCGGCCCAGAGCCGCCGTCGACAACCACAAATTACAGTATCATACACGCTAGATGGTAGAAGGGAGAAGGAAAAGAAATGATATGAACTTGTACATATTGTACAATAACTGAAATGGAATTATCTCCGACTCAGTCATGTCGGGCGCGAACGTTATCAGTATGGCACGCTGACAACGCCGAATGGAACCGGGCGAAAAATGCCGAGTGGTGCTACTCGGTCAAGAGACCGACCGAGCGAGAAACAGAGAGGAAGCGCAACTGTGTATTGGTATTGGGAATGACAGCGAACGAGAAAATATGGAATAAATGGCATTAGAAAAAATATTGTGTTTTGTGTGGCTGGCTGCGTGCGAGCCGGGCACGGTCTCGTCCGTTCGGTCGTGCATCGGTCGACTGGTTCTGTAGTTGAAAATCATTATCTATGGTCTGGTGTAGCTGGGTAGCCAGTCGGTGGTGGTGTACGGTCTACGCTCTACGGCATACGTAATTACGTATACACGTATCAATTAGCTGCGGGACACTTGCTATCTTATCGCTGAATACGGTTCGTTTTTGTTTTTGTTTCGTGTTTAGTCATCGATCGTCTCGGTTCCGCTTGGCGATTTCCCAATTGGTGGACATCTTCTCTCCATTTCGGTCTGGTGTGCCTTGTGCATCGATGAAAAATCGATGGGCGCTTGCCACGATTGTCAACGTTCAATCGGGTTCATTTGATTTGCGTCACCTTTGTGATGGTTCGCTTGAAATCGGCAGATGTGTTTTGTATTTTGTTGAATGCGAATCGGAGGGGAAAGCGTCGGCATTCAATCGAGGG
>JANTFB010057773.1:0-14566 GCA_026546635.1 Porricondyla nigripennis | reverse complement strand
TTTTTCTCATGCATTTCGTCGTCTATTTGTGCTTCGACAACAAACCGACGGCACCGTGCGAAACAAATCAAAAGAAAAGACAAGAACGCGAAAGCGAAACGAAAACGAGAGAAAAAAAAAACAAATCGCGCGTCAATTGACACAAGCGAGCACACACACATTTCGTTTCGTTTTTTTTTTGTTTTATTACTTCTTTCGTAGCGTCTCCTCCTTCGCTTCGCTTCGCTCCTAAACTTGTTCGCGAAAACTGGCCAACCGAATGCGAACCGCATCAAATAATATGAACGAGAATCGAGACGGAGAGCCAGAGCTCATCGAACACACCAAAATCGGATGGCAAAGGGAATCGCATAAATCGCCAGAGATATGAGGTATGCGCTGCATGCCATTCAGTTGACATTCGTCTGTTCGTCTGCTGCTGCCGCAAGTCACATCCAATATGCAGCGCAGACAGTCTGAAGTAACGAATGAGCTCACTCGTCCGTCATCTCGAACGGACTGCGATCGATGTGCTTATGCACGAATGACGCGATGGCAATTGATCGGGTGGAGTGCACCAACGAAGCGTTCATTGGCTTCCGAACGCACACGATCGCAAGCGACCCATGGAGCCATATGAGTGCGGATAAATGAAGAAGAGAAAAGACGATGAACAACCGCACAGCAAGAGTAGTCGATTTAAACGAACGGACCGTGGCATACGCGCGATGATGATCATGCTGAAATAATGTCCCGGTCCAGGGTCCACCGCGGGATTATGTGGAATAGACAACTCGGACGCGCCGACACACACGCACACATGCCGTTCGGATATGTATTATTGTTGAGCATGCACGCGATGAATCGATGACTCTATGGACGATCGCGCGTGCTCGCAAGACCCACCGCCACTCGGCGACGATCGCAACAACAACAAAACTACGAAACTACAAAATAGCGAATGTGCAATGAACTTCGCAATATGTGTGCGTGCACGTGCAGACACAGCCCCACACTGCGAAGCGGTCTCGCTCGTACCGACAACGATCAACAGCCAACACACGACGACGACGGCGAATGCACGAACGCCAACAAAAACAAAATTGTTCTTTGCGTTGCTCTTTTGATGTTTCGTTTCGCTGCTGTCGGTGCTGTCGTCGTTGCCGTTACTGGCACCGACGATGATGATTCGGTTATTTTGTTGTATTTATTTACTCTTCATTTTCTCCTGAACGGCTGAACGGACTGAACATGCGAACAAAATGAACATATCGAACTGTAGGAGCAAAGCACTTTGCATGCGCGCCTTCTGCCTGCTGCCAGGGCTTGTGTGTGTGTGTGTGTGTTAGCCTGCCAGCGAGCGTGCACGCCTGCAAAAGTAGTGTCCATTGGCCCGTGAGCACTATAATCGAATGTGTGTAGAGAGACCGAAGCGAACGCAGCACAAGTAGTGCCGCCGAAGAAGGAGATCATCACCATCGCACAGACATCGCACACAGTGTTGGGTTGTCGGCGATTTCTTTTGCCTGTTTCTCAATATGTTCGCTTTTTTCGGGTGAATTGTTGTTTTCTTTTTTTTCAAATAAAAACAATTCTTGGAATTCTCGACTCAACTCGCTTTCACATCAGACCGCCGCGTACACACATACAGACGGGCGCGCGTACAGCATACGCTCGCTGGCCGGCTGAAGCCAAACAGATCGACATTAAATCATATTCTCTATGTTGAGTCTCGCATACAGACACAGGACAGCCGGAGTGAAGGCCAATATGAGTGCGTCGCGCAAGATGACAGACGGGATGGACGAGATGAAGATGACAAGGCATAACGACATCACAGCACAACACGGAGAGGAACGGACAACCACACCAACAACAACAGAAAAGAAAAATGATGAGCGGCGGCTGACTGCCCTCGTTGGGATAATGAAAAGAGACAGAAAGAGAGAGAGGAAGAGAAGAACGGCAAACCGAACATTTCTACATATAATTTTACTAAATAGTCGTCTGTCGGTTTCGTCCGACCGACCGACCTGAAATGAATCGAATTGATGACCGATGAGTGATCCGTTGGTATGTCGACGACTCTTCTTATTTCTTTTCGTTTTTTTTTTCTTCTCTCTTCTCGTTTCGTTCTCGGCTGTTTTGCGGTACGGGCGACGCATAGACAGTGCGATCACACACCGAGCGACCGATTGACAATTGGCATGAAATGTTTGTGTGCGTGCACGTACAGAGTCAGTTTTGCCGAGAGCCGCCCGATGCGAGTCCGCATCGATGTGTACGTGCCCGTGCGTTAGAGTGACGGACTGTATTCGTCATGCGACAGACGAGACGCAATGTGTGTGACGGTATGCGTGCGTGTGAACAAAATTTATATGGAAAATGAAGTGTTTCTCTTCATTTCCCTTGTGTAGTCCACACTTTTTTCTCGGTCAGCCCAAGCATTGCGTGCTGTACCGAGAATTCGAAACTGAATGAAAGAGACGAAAAACACAACAAAACCAGAAAACAATTTCTTCTATACGAAGTCAACTTCTTCATTCTTCTCTATCTGGCCCAGTCCACATTCTCCGTCACTCACTCACTCTCTCCATCGTCGTCGCATCGACGTTGCCGTTGAACCGAATCGCATTTATAGATCATGTCATGGGAGAGACACTTACGCAAACAAAGCGGTGCGTTTTTTCTCTTCGTTCTTTTCTCGACCAGATTCTCCTTCTTCTTCTTCTTCTTCTAGTTCGTCGTCGTTCCTCGAATTGAATATGTTCGCTCGTTGTTGTTGTATTCCGTTCGCTCTTCTAATCCACAGGCGGGAGAGCTCGATCAGCACTGATGTTGCACTTTTCGACACTCAATATTTTCCATTCGCTTTACTCCCTTTTCGTTTGTTTATTTTTCGCGGAGACCAAGCGGATCGTTTTAGTCCATTTCACACGAATTTCACTTTTTCACGGTGTGTTATCACTACACAGTCGACGACACAATCACATCCACTATAGCTCCAATACACGATACACAATTATGTCATGCATTTGCCGAATGAAATCACATTTTTCGTGATCCTGCAAATAAACTGCACCAGAGACCGTGCGAAGAGAGAGAGAGTAAGACAAAAATATGATCGCCGCTGCATCAAATGACTCCTTCGTGTTTATCTTGTCTTTCATTTGATTTCTAAATTTCTAATAGATATGCGTTTTGTCGGTGTGTTGTGATTGGGCTCGTCGATGACTACATCGCGGCGACCGTCGTCATTGTCGACGTGAATGCGTGCGTGTGCGTGTGTGCCATTTATTCCCAATTCCATATATTTTCCACTTTTTCAATTATTTTCATGCTCCGTTCGGACCTTCGTGTGTGTCGTGGATTTGGGTTGCAGCACATTCAGCCTCCTGTGGAAAAAAGTAGAATAGGTTCCACTGGTCGAGCACTCGCACTTTGATATTCACCGAAAGTTGGGATTTGCCTTCTTCGTTCGACCACTCCAACTTTGGAACATTTTTTTTCTTCTTTTTTCAATTTTATTCTCTGTTCTTTTCAATGGAACTTGGATCGGAACTGGCGGGATAAACCCGATTCTTTGGGTGAATTTTGTTTTTATCACTTTATCGCGGAATTTTTCTCATTTTATTTTTCCATTCCTTTCGTTGCTTCTTCTTTCTTTTTTCTTCTCTTTTCGCGACACAATGTAAGGTGTTGTGCGTGCGAGAGCGCGTTCGTGTGTGTATTGGTATGAAATGAAAATGATCGAACACCGATTTGACAGAACCCCGAGTAAAAGACACTGTGCTTTTCACTGCGGCTGCTTCCAGACACTACTAGCAGCAAAATAATAACTAATTGCATTCGACTCGGCTCCGCGCGCACGTATGTCTGTTTGTGTGTGTTTGTATGCGTATGATGGGTGTGCGTGTTTCGGCTCGGGCCAAAGCGAAAAATAGAGGTTCCTTTGTGTGTTCGCACAATGTCTGGTGTTTCGAAATTCATGATTTTCCCTTGACATTTTGCCTGTCCAAAAAACGTATGTATTCAGCGCGGCGACAGTTGTTGTGCATCGGGCAATCTTTCGAATCGAACATGGGTGCGTTCAATGCGACTGAACACACAAAACTGTGGCCGAAGACGAAACGACTACGAAGAAGAAGAGTGCAGGCTAACGGTTCGGCACGGTGTGTGCTGAGAGTTCACCTTCAGGATCCATTGCGTTCATATCCGAACTGTGCTGATTTCGTTTTGTTTTTCGTTGCCACTAATTTCATCGTGCAAAATGTTCGATTTGAACAATAATAATAATACCATAGAAGACGGCAACGATTTGTATAACAACCAAGCATTGAATTGGAGCATATCACTCGACAGCGTCCAACAAAATTTCGTTGATTTGCAAAATGAACGCGACAAATACAAGCAAGAAATGGCGCGAATGCGAAAACAGATGCAAAAGAAGGAAGATGAGAATTTTGTGTTGCGCAATGTCATCGAACGCTTGCGGATTGTGTGCGGTGAAGGGAAAAAGACCATCGATCGCGCCAATGGCGAACGAAACCGACTCCGGAAATTAGCGAAAAACGTTGAAGATCGAAAACCACTAGGACATGTCGGGGCTGGTGACTTGTATGGGTTTGGAGCGGCAGACGCGCCAACAGCACGGGCGACAGGAGCGATTCCAAAGCGAAGGCGGTCGGCAGTCTTCACCGCAACACCAATTTTGAAAACAGAGTTTGCAACAACACCAACAGCCGAACGAGATTCTACGGCGAATTTTGGGAAGAGAAAGGCGAAAGAGGAGGTAGGGGGAGTCGAAGCAACTAGAAAACGCATATGCCAAACATTGAATTAGTTGTGTGGAAGATGTTGAGTCAGTCCGAAGCCCGAATGTGTCCAGCCGAAGTCGATTTTGGTATTATTTCTTGTTTTTGGCGAAAAATGTGTACATTTTAATCAATCCATCTGTATTTTCATTCATTATCTCATAATTAAATCATTTTAACTTGAATCATTCGCCATATATCGTTGAACGTCGCTGTCGGTGTTTGTCATCAAACACGATATTTATAGCTATCGATATTCATCGAATAGATGCTGAGCAATTGATTGAGTTTGAAGCAGGACGTGGGACCCGTGGTCTGATAAGTAGAGGAAATCGCTCTAGCGTGCCAAAATCAGCAGAACTCGCTCGGAAAAAACGGAGCAAAAACAATCGATTTTCGCATCTCCGCATTTTCCCGTTCCCTCAGCACGCCAGAGCGATTTTTCGGACCCTGCAATTCGTCTCGCTCCACGATTCTCTAGAAGGGTCCAAGTCGATAGCTTAAATCAGTTGTGATTTGGGACCGCTCCTGCGAATACGCCTGACCAGAATAAGTTAAACATTCCCTCTTCTCTCCCTTGCCTATACGATGAATGGCTACAATGGACTCATACATGAAATGGCAACCATTGGTCGCCGTTCATTGATATGCAGGCCTGAAAGTATCTCCTGTGCTTCGTGCAAACTGCCTGGCCCTGGAAAGTTTTCTGACCGAAGCAGAAATTGATTGTACAGAAACGCCGGAGCGAATTTTCGACTGTGACAGTCACGGTCATGACATAAGTCAGATTTCTTATTAATAGGTTCATGTATCATTTCTCAGAGGAATCTAATTCGGTTTTAATTTGTCTGAGTTCATCCATAAAATCCAAAATATAAATCCGGTGTCCTATCTAAGTAGCGTGCTGTCGCTCTTCGGCGGATAGATCTTCGCCGAATTTCACCATTCATACTAGAGGGGTATGCTGACAATATTCCTATGTGTTTTGAATCCACTCAAAGTCGGACACAAGGGCCAAATGATCGGATGGAAACTTTTCCGATGGAAGTCCGGTATATTCGCTCAGCTCGGCATTCGTGGGTAGCGGCACCGTCTACGAGGCGAAAAATGGTATCGATTGAAAGTACAAACACAGAGAGAAGATGGCAAGAGCGATTGGCATTCCCACCATACCTGGATGATCCTGTGCTGATCACTTGTGTAGTATATGTAGTCCAAACAGTTGGCGTAACTTTGCGTGAAAACTGTATGCCCCGAATTGTCGTACGCGGACTGAAATCGTATGGAATTTCCGATTCCGGAATTTGCGTCCTTCCGTCGGCCCCTAAGGAGAGCGTACGCTTTTTGTAGGTAATCTGAAATCAAGCCCCGCGACACATCTGCCGAGAAATGGGAGAATTAATTTTCGATGTGCGTTCGGCGAATTGTGGGAGCCCACCACACCAGCATTCACCTTGAAGTTCAACCGTTCCGTGTGTCACCAGTCGATGAATCGGATCGCTGGGCTCACTGTTGAAATCACCACAGAAAATGGCTGACACTTGATTTGCGTTGAGTTCATGCTCGACAACGAACCTATCGACCGCCGAACGAATTTCATTGAGAATAACTGCCGCTTGCAGAAGCCGTATATTGTCCGCATTTGGCTGTGAATAGAGATGGGTGTTGGCCACTACTAGATATTTATCGTTCGATTTGCAATACAACACAAGCATTTGAACAATATTTTGTAATGAAAGCATTCGCTCGCACAACTGTGTATCGATTTTGACTCGTTCATAGATCGTACGATGTATCGGATTTTCGACAATCGCATCCCTCAATACTACGCATTGTTCTGAAATTAAACTGCAGAAAAATTGGATAGATTGATTCGGATGACGAGACAAGGAACCATTTCAAAGAGGCACCTGAATTTGTTTGAATTGTAAAATGTGGCCAGTCCTTCGGGGAGCGGAGCTTTCATCGCGTAAACACCTTTCAAATGGTTGCGGCTGAATTGATGACGAAAATCATGTTCGAAAACATTCTGGTCGACCTCTTGCAAGCACATGACGTCACAACGATATCCCAACAGCTCCCGAATGAAAAGTGCTTTGCGAAACTCAAGGGCCAAAACTGACGACGAACAATACGGAAAGAGTACGGTGCGTGAATACTCGGTGTCGGTGTAGAAATCGGCCAGTAAATTATACGTGACGATGCGAAATTGATGATCGGGCAGCTCGGACTGTGTGTATTCGTGACGTCGATCAATTGCTTCGGTATTTGGCACTCGATTACTCACTCGGACAACATTCGACGTACTTCTGGAAATCTCATCACCACTCTTGTCCTTTATCGAGCACTTCAAGCACAACTCACTGCCACTCGCATCTTCAGGCACCCGAAAAATTAACGTTCCCCCCGCATCGCATGCAGTCCAGCTCTCTCCCGGAATTTTTAGCAACCACTCGAATGTACATTTATCCTTATCGCCGTAAATTTCTATTTTGGATGGATAGCAATCGAAGCCCGGATATATGTCGGACGGCAATTGAATTGATTCTACCTTCGGTGGATTGTATTCGATCGTGTATATGTCACCGTCTACCCTCAACACCACATTCGATTCAATTTGGTTAAAATTTTCCAGCAATCGGTCCCAGTTGTCATGCTCCGCACCAACACCGTCCAATTTAACCTCGAAGCTATCGTTCGGCACAGGCAGACCTTTTTTCTCGAATTTATGAGATATTCCTCTAACGATCTTTTCTTTTACACGTTCCATTGAAAATGGAATCGACTCGTGTGCCTGGCGGACGAACGTGAATGGTTTTCTGAGTTTTATCGTTTGTTTTTGATAGACGAATCGTATCTCGACAGCTGAGCTATCCGGATCCCGACGTATGGTCACAACATTCCGTATCGGCTGCTTCACCTTCCGACTCGCTGCTGACGAATCCACATGATTTATGGAATTTCGGTAATAGTTGCGCCCCAGAGCGTTGAAGCGATGGCTAAACGTGCGCCGGAGAAACATTTCGTGTGAATTTCGACTGCACGCTGGACGAGCGATGACAGCTAACATAACCTAAGAAAAAAAGTCAAAATCGACCACGAAACACATACAGCAATTTCAGCCCATACCAATTACAACGTTGGCAGTTTAATGGAGAGTCTTACGGATAACTAAGGACAATTGGAATAAAACAGATTCAATAATTTCGGGAATGCGTGAATGCGATCATTCCACACGCTAACGAAATTTCCTGGCGGCGCCAATCGTATTTCGTTGGTAGTGTTGACCATCGCTACGTGTGGCCTCTTTATTGATTTGATTGTGACGCTCTTTGGTAACAATTTCTTCAAGAATTTCACCGTCGCCCTTGATCAATCTGGAATGGTGAATTTTTCGGTTCAGGAAAAATTGTTCGTACAACTCCGTTTTGTTTCACTTCCGTCTTACCTTGTCCGACCGGTTTCCGGATCCACAACGCGTCTTATGTGACTCTGTTTCTTGTCCCACTGTTCCTTTGTCTCTGGACATTTTGCACGATTCATGAGATCTGAAATTTGTTCCATGAAAATTGCCGATCAAAAATTTCCCATGAAGTCCTAACTTCAGCCGAAAACATACCAATCGATGGACCGCAATCTTCTTCCGCTTCATCAAGCACTGATGCTGCGGGTGGTGTTTCCGGTTTCGGGACAATCGTCTGGGTCTTTTTGGCCAACTTCAATTGCTCCTTCAGTAGTTTTTCGCGCTTCTTCTTCTCTTTCTTTGCTTTCTTCCGAATTTTCCGTTCGGATCGTTTCTCATCTTTGTGCGATTTTTTCTTCTTCTCTTTTTTGTCTTTCATTGGTGCGTCACGGCTCTTAAGCTATGTTCCGTTTGCAAATATTTCTAAATGTACTTGAGGTGTTCGCTGCCAGTCCATATGAACGTGGTGGCTGGTTTGATGTCTGCCCCGATAAATGATAAATCAATCGACCACTTTGTTTTCATTACGAACTGTCAACACTGGAAGCTCCTCTTCTTTTTCACGCGTAACTTGTCACGAGCATTCAGCGCTCAGCAAAAGCGACAGCATTTCGCCAGGTAGATAGAAACACGAGTGCCAATACAACGAAATGGGAAGACGTTGAAGTCCTTGACTAAAATAAAAATGACCAATCGCCGGGCGAATGCTACGCTGAACGCACTATCAATTAAGTGAAACAAACACAACCGAAAATGATGGAAGAAAAATTATCGCGCCATCTGATCACTGGCTCGGTCGTCTCAATCATCTTCAATTTAAATCGTAGTCAGTGAGGATGACCGTATGAACGAGTGGCGCAACACAAGTAGTAAGCTAATCAACGAATTACGACGGTAAACACATTCATTCCATTCGGTGAATGAAATGAGCCAGAGTGACTGTACATGTTTGTCGCTCGTTGCGATTTACTCAGCATGTTATTGCCAAAAGGTCGTTCGTGAGGCCAGCATCTAATCATCGTCGTTGCCAGTATCGTACAAATCGTTGTAAGTCATAGTCGAAGTTTGACGCAAGTGAACATAACAGCAAATAGAGATGTTTTCACCCGTAATCCGTGTTCTGGCCGCCGTTGCATTGATGTGTGCATTGCATGATGCCGCGCAGACTACCACCAGGTCCACCAGCTGGGGCGATTTAACCACACAAGTCGTTCTTGGCGCCACCGAAACGAAGGTTGGCTTCCCCCTTATTAAACGATCAGCAGAGCTATCCTATCCGGGTGTAAGTTTCAATCAATTCCGTCTTCCTCCATTTAATGGCGGACCAGAGGACTAATTTTTTTCTTCCGACAGAATTTCGAAATCCCGAAAAACGAAGCAAGTTACAATGTGGTGAAAGGCGTCAAGTACACGGACCAAACGTCGGATGCCGAATGCCATGGAACGGCCGAGATCATTGATGGCGGCCTCAACAAGCATTCTGCGACCGTCAAAGTTACAGCACCGCGAGGCTGTCGTCTTGACGCGTTGGTTGAGTTTTACATCGAACATCAAGTGCCCTTGCAGCAAGAAATGCTCCACTGAAAATTACGCGCAGAATTAATATGTTTCGCTACGCATGTGAGAGAATGAAAAAATACATGTGTTTTCCGGATCAATCAAAGTGCTAATAAATATTTGGAGTTTTCGCTCACGATGCCGATTAAAACGTCGCATTGATTCAAGATCCATACGCAAAGGCCATTATGCAGCAATAATTATGGGATCCGACTGATCCCGCCTCATATTCGTTTCGTTTCTCACCTGCAAGATTTATTAAGCACAAACTCAAAACACATCTATTTAGACAAGAACCTATCATTGCTGATCGTCCATCCATTTGACAAGACTGTAGGTCATCATTTTGGTCCTAGAATGGTACGGAATAGAGAAAGGGAATGATTTAACATTTCCAGACATTTTTTGGTCAGAAATTGGGGCGATTTGAACGATTCCAGATTGTATTCTGCAGTGGTGGAGTCGAAAATTGGATTTCCGCATCGGTTTGAGCATTATAATCGTCAAAATTACATATGGCAGCGATTGTGGGTTCCTTCATTTATCGTTTTGTTCTGTTTTGTGCGGCGGAAACTGCCATTGGCGATTATACCAGAATTTGTGGTGACTTCTCCAAAACGAGCACCATCCGTCCGAGAGATTTGTTTTCGAAGATTAAACAATCTAAGTTTGACGAAAATCAAAGTCGATGCGCTGAAGCAAGCCTATTTTGTGGGAGTGGGTGCTATTGCTTGCCCAAACGTATCGGCTGTGCGTGAGCGATAGGCTCGAATATATTCCGTCTTTAGGACCTTGATGACGTAGATGACGAGAAGGCCTATGAAATTGTGAGTTCCTTAACCGTGAAAGTTACTTCTGAAACACGTTACGGTCCTCATTCAATAATTTTCTATTTGCTTCGTTGTTTGAGTTGAGGAATGGATTGGAGCGAGCCACGCAAAAAAAAAAGAATTATAACTCGAACCGAAGCTCTTATGAATATCAATTTCGATTGCGATAAGAATGTAACACACATACGACACATCATGCCTGAACCAGCAGTTCAAGTTTTCTCTTTCCTTCTATCGTGTACTGAAACAAGATCAGTGGTCTAGAAAAGAATAATCAGAATTATTCCGGAACGTATTTCCTACTCTGTGACGGCGCTCTTGAGTACAAATACACATACACATACATACGCGCGTCGCACACGCCACGTTGGGTGCATTTGTCCGATAACAAGCGTTACATCTACCATTGACTCGTACGCACATCAATCTGCGACTCAATGTCTTAGACGAAAAGTAGTATGTCGAATCGTTTTTTTCTGTCAGTTTCTGGTGCATTATTGAAAGTCCGTTCATATGACCAGCACCTATATTCATCGCTGCTGTAGTGAAATCAAAACTTTTTTCATCGCGAAATTGTGAAAATCATTCGACAAGTGAAATGGTTCCGTTAAGCAAACAACTTTTGGCCATCATAAGTTTGGTCATTCTAACACAATGTATCGTCGGCAGTGAAATTGAGCACCTCCAGAGTTGGGGTGATGCAACCCAGCCGGGGTCTTGGGTGAATCTGATTGAAAAAAGATGGAAAATCCCATTTATTCGGCGGGAAATTACTGTCACCTATCCGAAAGTGAGTGGAAGTGCCACTGAATGGCATTGCGTAGAGGCTTCTGATGAAAAACTTCTGTATCCGTAGGATTTTGTTCCTGAAGGATTTCCCGTAGATTCTTTCACCATAAAAAAAATCACTTATGTCGAGAAAGCGGATGAATCGTGCGTGCCGACGTCCACTATCATTGATGGAGGCATCGATCGAAAAAATGTGACCTTGAATATTAAGGCGGCCCGCGGCTGTGGAATGAATGCTATCATTGCTCTTCTCATCGTACGTTCGGATTGGCCGGAGCATAAACCGCAGCAATTAGCTCCTATCATGTGACGATTGCAGTGTCAAACGCCGCCAATATGCCACAATTTATTAAGATGCGTCGAATATGATTTACTCTGCGAACTATCACTTTTACGTCATGCACTGTATGTTTAAAATAAATTCGATGGGGGAGTGTGTCGCGCCATTGAAAGATGCGATAATCTTGTGACTTTTAAGTTCCATTATTACGTGGCCGCTAGTGAAACTGGCTATTTCGTACTTCGTATGGCCCACTATGGAAACACTCGCGATTGGGACATCTACACGCGCAGGATAAGAAATAGTTGGAGGTTAGTCAGCTTTGTCATTGGAACAACGAAGCGCCTTGGGCACGATAAATTCTACACTCTGAAAGACCATATTGCGAGCTTCTTCCGAGACCTTTTTCCCATTATTGCCTGTTTTTTTTTTTTTGTGTTCCTCTTTCTCCTAATGGGAGCATAGGGCCTCCATTATTGCCTGTTTAGTTGCGAGATTGGCATCCAGCTGTAATTCAAGGGGTTCCCATTTTTCCCGTTCTTCAATTTTTGAAATTACCCGCACAGCCCGACTGTTCAAAAAATCGACAAACCCGAAGGATTGTAGTCGAAGGTTGCATTTTTCGTTGGACAATCTCAGCTGTATAGCCAACGGAATGAAATAAATAAAACTCGCGCCGATATCTGGAGTTCTAGAGAGATTCGAAGCTATTTATTATCATTTCTTTCGTTCTGTGAATTTCCATATTGCTAACGACAGACGGATGGTTTCGTTTGTACCGTACTGAGAATGCTGTCACACGATAAGAAAATGATTGCAAACAGTGGATGCGGCGAGTAAGTCCAGATTCCAGTGAAACGAATCATATATTGTTTACGGAATTCAACCTATGAGAATGCTACATTGAGCACCATTCGTCGAGCACGCATTCATTCTTGAATGTTTGCCAGCGGGACCAACATCTAATCGAGTTTTGAAAATTTCGATTTTGACTTTTGTTTTAATACATTCGAAATATTCGCGACAAAATAAAAAAAAATTCAACATGTCTGCATTCATATTCCTGGCGGTTGGTGGCCTGCTCTGTGTGGTGCAAGGTTCAGTTTTTGGTCAATTAGAAGAACCGAACACATGGGGCGATACATCTGGCAGAGGTATCGGATACTCTTTAAGCAAAACGACATATTGGTTCCCATTTATTAGTCGAGGCACCGATGTCGAATACCCCAGAGTAAGTGTGAAACGAAGAATGTTCAACTAGATCGTCGAAATACTCAGCTCATATCCTTAACTTTCGTACAGGACTTCAATTCTGTTCCATCTGAAACGGAACACGACACTGTGATAGGCGTGAAGGTAGTCGAAATTGTGAAAGACGGCTGTGAAGCAAAAGCCAGTCTTTCTGAGGGCGGCATCGGCCAAAAATTTGTGAATGTGAAGATTACGTCAGAAAGAGGCTGCGCAATAAACTCGAAAGTTACAATTTACGTTAACCATCCCCAGGAATTCAACCGACCAATACTGCAGTATTGAAATATTTTTATAGTGAATAAATCCACGAAGAAAAACTGTTTTCATCGGTCGGAAAATTTCGCCGGAATTCGATTCGTTTGTTTATTCTCTGCTACGTTTTGAATTGCTTCTGGCTGGAGCGACGACGCATGGACATTCACTCTCGCACGATAAGAAATCATTGAAGGTCAGTCAGATACGAATCCATTGAAACGAGTCGCAAATTGTTGACGATTTGTAATCTAAGGAATGACCACAATTAATATTACGATTACGTCCGAAATCCCATTATTACTGAAAAGTCATTCAGGAAAATAGCATCTGCGTCTGGAAATCGTTCACAAAATCCCTTCCTTTTAGAAGATTCGCGAAGATCCGAATTTTTTTTTTTGCCGAAATGACTTCGTTCACACTAAAGTTGCTAGTCATCATCGTTTCGTTCTGCGCACTGCAAGAAGCTCTTGCTTATATAGTCGAACACGAGACCATCTGGGGCGATACATCTGGTGGAGGATTCATATTTTCGAAAGTCAAACGAAAATTTGCGATTCCATTTTTGCATCGGAAATTTAAAATTGATTTTCCGGGAGTAAGTTTCGATCGATTTAATTTCGAATTTAAAGGAAGTACTGAAACCATTTTCTGTTTCGATAGGACCTGATTGTGAACGGACATGATGTGTATTTGGGTGTTATAAAGGGTATAAAACACACGGAAAATGCCAGACACCCGTGTAAAGCGGAAGTCGAAGTAACAAGAGGAGGCGTGAACCACAAGTTTGCTACCCTGAGGATAACGTCTGCACGAGGCTGTGGAATGAATTCGTCGGTCACTTTTTTCGTGGAACGGCCACAGCATGAAAAACGAATAATTAGTGAGTAAATATTGAATCAGCGAAAAAAATTGTAAAAAACGTTCGAATAAATATGAAAAACAAGTTGTCTGTTGACGTTGATGAAGTCGGAACTGATTTGAGCAATTTTAAGCACGCGAAGTCGATATGACGCGAAGTCCGGAGCATGAAAAATATTGTCGAATAGAGAATCTTGTGGACTATCTACATATTAATCATGTTCTAAGGCAAGTACGAAACCTTACTTTCGGGGATGAGATAGTAGAGGTCATCGCTCGTGCTTCCCCACCTCTGAATGCACTGTATATCGACTGTTGCGCAGTACCGGCAACACTGAACGAAGGAAGATAACAGACGAATGATTCAATGCATTAATGGTTCTCTCAAGTTTCTACGTCGTTCGCTTCTTTAGTAAAAAAATAGACTGCCAAGTAGATTGGTAGTAACGCTTAGACCGACGTGACATAATGTATAGAAAAAATCAATTCT
>JANTFB010056662.1:0-14570 GCA_026546635.1 Porricondyla nigripennis | reverse complement strand
GTTTCTTCTTATTTTCGTCATCAATCGTGATGCAGAGTGACAGACAGAATTCGCGCAACAGCCGATACCATTTCAATGCGCAGAAATGAGACGCGAGCAGCCACGGCACAGCACCACCACCAGCAACAACAACAACAGGGACGAATTGACCTGCAACAGACGCGAATGACGAAAAAGAGAGAAAAAAAATATCTTCGCACAGCGTGTGCACCAGTCGATGGTCGGCCCATTCAAAGTTACTCGAAAACTGAAAAACTTTCATTTTTCAATACAATGGTGCGACGGTTGGCTGTGCATAACCCAATCCATACACGTAGCACTGTCGTGCATACAGCGAACAGCGTGCGTCGCATAGCACATAGCGGAACGTTCGCTTGTGTCTGTGGCATTTCGTGGTCGGTCGCCTGACGATTTTCTTCGATTCGTTTTTTTTATTTTTTCGTCTCTAATTTTCTATGAGCGGCCATCGTCGCCGTCGCCGTCGCCGTCGCCGTCGGTTTCTCACCGATTACATTTTGACCGTTCAGCGATCATTCGAATGTGATCGCAACGCCTGAGTACGAATTTTGCTTTTGTTCGCTTCGCTCTCTTCCTTTACATAATGCGTCGACCGACCGATCGATTGTGGCCATTGATGGTGCGCGGCTCGCTCTTCAATGTGAGCCGTTTGCTTTTTCCGTTTTTTCCGTTTTTTTGTTGTCATCGTTTCTCTCATTTCTCTGCATGCGCGCCCGCATCATCAATGCCAAGAAATCGTCTTACGTGCGCAATTCGGACAAAAAAATGAGTTCGCGCGAGATTTATGAGTAATTTGTTTTCAACACTCACGACCGAAGGAGACCAAATCTCTTATATTTTGCATTCATTTTTTTTTATTTTTTTTATTTTTTCTGTTTGTGGGACACTCATCACCACCCCTCTCTGGTTCAGCGTCGCTCCGTTTTGCGCCTCCGTCGTGGAAACGGAACGAGCACTAAATGAAAAAAAAAAAATTAAAATAAACAGTTTAGCGTAGAGAAAAAAAAGCGACAGCCGCAGCAACGAACCAGTCACGCTGTGTGTCCTAGATATGGCGCATAGCAAAGCGCTATGACAATAAAGTGATCGTGCCTAGGAGCTACTGTGTGCTTTTTAGAATTGCGATGCGATCACAGATAAACACAATGACACACCAACTTGTACGGTGCCGGTCTGATCAGGAACAATATGTGTGCCCGACCGACACATCCCATCCATGCTCATTCGCGCCGATATGTGCGACTTCTCTCTCCTATACCTACCTCTACCATCTTCCGAATGCCGTGCCGAGAAATTCACTCTCGGCAAAGGGATTAGAATGGACGACCACCGTCGTTCGTCATTCGCCATTCCTCATTCGCCGCGCAACCCATTCATACGACGCGACAGCAAATAGGTCCTGCATTTTATGAATTATTGTTTTTCGCATGACAACACGAACAAACGCACGACCGAACGCATTCCCAATGCAATTTTACGGCAATGTAAATACCTGAAATGCTCACACACACGCGCAGCAGACAGACAAGATGCGAGATGCATCTCATATGGTGTATCGCAATGAATGCCCCAACCAAGCAGTAGCAGCAGCACCATCCACCACTAGCCAGTAGCCAAATGCGTTCGCAATAGCGTTCGCACTGCAAGTCTCGCACATAAACGACAACATTTCATGCCTCGCTACGTCGGTATGTGCGACACAATAAATATATGCACTCCTATGTGATGTGGTAGCGAGAGCGCAGCTCCGCTCACCAAGTGCTCGCACACACACACAGACACACTCACGCCTAATGTGTAGATAGATCTGGATAGTGTGTTACGAGTGAGTGTGCCTTGTACTCATGTAAAGAGTCACTGACTCGTATTTAGGTCATGCACGGTCGTTCACTTTGTAATATATAAATTTTCTCTCTGTCCTCGTGCAAACGTCTCTTTCAAGTAGTCGAAGTCGTCGTCGTTGCCGTTGCTGTTGTTGTTGTTGTGGTGGTGCTGGTGCTGGTGCTGGTGCTGGTGGTGGTTGTTCATTATTATTTTCAATGTATATAAATCTTTTGCTCGTTCGCTTTTAGCCCATTCGTTCGTTCATTTTGCACGCTCTGTACGAAATTCGAATTCGTTTTGATATGTCGGTCGCGTCCAAATGAATTTTCCCTCTCTCTCTATCTCTGTGTCGCTCGTCTGTTTCTGCGCACTCGCACGTTATTTTTGATTTTATATAAGTCAACTTCATTTAAAAGTGCAGATTCGAAAACCCTACACAGGGAACGAATACCATACTCGTGCATATATATTAAAATTTACGTATGAAAATGATGTGCTAAAACTGATACAGACTCGTACACCAAATAGTTCACTCTACTCAGTCACCGTACAAGCACACACACACACACACACACGACCGCAAGTACCTATCTCTACCTCTCCACCTATCTATCTCTCTACTTGATTTGCTAGGAGACGACAGTATCGAGATGAATATAATGAAGTTATGTATTGAATACATAAAGAAAGCTGCACAAAAAATGGCTGGCGAATATCGCGGCGTTCCTCTCTCTCTCTCTCTCTGCCTCTGTGGCTGCCTCTTTCTGTCTTCTGCTTCAGTGTACTCTGTACATGTACTCGACCACTACTCGCTTACTCATTCATTTTTGATCATCGCATAGTCGTTTTGCGTTTTTCGTCGTCGTCGTCGTCTTTGCCGTCACCGTTCATTGTTGTTTCTGTTTTTTTTTCTCTCGTTTTTCTGCGATAATATTTGTTCGCCTTGATACAGTTTGAAGCAGAACAGCACAGCGGAGAAGGAGAAGAAGAAGGAGGAGAAAAAATTGAAGAAAAAAAGAAAGAAAATGCGACAAGCATGAATACGAAGCGAAGCAGTAGTAGCGACGGCAACAACAAATACGAAACGAAATTGCAAATCCTAGTCAACACAATGTGATTTGAAAAGTGGCACAATGTCCTGAACGTGGTCTTTTGCAATTTCATTGAATTTAACCGATTTTATGTGCTCATTCGCTGTCCCTCTCGGTGTCTCATTCCTCGCCAGCGAACACTTATGCTCGCCAACACCACAGCCACACACGTGCTCGAATCGCTTCACCGTCTCAATGTTTGTGAGTATGTGTGCTGTGCGCTGACTATTCGGGCCAATGATTTTCCATAGCACTTTTACTCACGTTTCCGAGCATAACATTTTGAAATGGTTTCATTTATCGTGCGGAGCATTAAATTTTCAAACACTTGTCTTCTGAGCGGTGGCTTTTGTTTTCCGCGCACAATATGGGCCGGCACCGATTCGAACATTCCGCCACAAATCAATCCGAAACTCTCGGAATTCGAATCGTGCGCTCGCCCATTCCGAATGAAATCGAAGTGAAGCGACAGAACAAACAAACAAAAGCGAACATCTAATTTCGGTGCGTTCGCGGCGTTGTTTTTATTTCGGTCGCACTCGAACATAAATCTATAAATAAATCGAAATATATGCGGCCAAACGCCACACATTCGGTCGGTGACGTCTTGGGACATCCAATTCACCAATTCGAATCCACGAAACGCATTCAATTTACGTGTCCGAATGTGAAATACCTCACAAACGCCTTTGCCAATCAACAATTCAGTCCGATTGGTTTCGGTGTGAGCTGTGAGCACCGAGCATTCGGCACGAATGCGCAGACACCATTCATATTTGCCTAAACGACCGAATGCCGTTGCGTTTGAGCAAATCAAAACCAATAATAAAAGAGTAAATGAGCGAATGCTGGGCTGAACATGCTTGGAACAATGCACGATAGTGGGCCGATCAGTAGGCAGTGCATGTGGTGCTCGCCGTCGTACCAGCACAGCACTGTCTTCGACATCATGTTCGCCTTCAACCATGTGGATGTACTCGTCCAATTGTGTACGGCATTTCATTTGAGAACAACGAATTTTTCTATTTATATTCGGAGTGCTCAGCATTGGGCATGGCGCGCACAATTATGCGCGTTTATAAGGTGGATAGAACGATGAGAAGACATAGACACACACACTCGCTCACACAATACGCGCGCATAGCATATCCACCGTATATGATGGGCTATACGAGTATAGTTCCATTTCCATTCGGTTTTATTCTCGTCGTCTTCGTTTATCATTGCGAGCACTGGTGGCAAACGACAACTAACCGTGTGATGCAAAGCCAAACGAACGATGATAAACTGCTTATTGTTGCTTGGAAGCGGGTAGGGTACACGGTAGTGTAGGTAGGTAGCGCGCAAACGTTCGTTCGCATTATAGGTCAAAAGGCACTGACCCAATGTGTGTTACACATAGCACACTCAGAACGGCAGAGAACATTCGATACGGAAAACGCTGGCCATGGAAACGATAGTATGAAGTGAATGCAAGACCGGGGAGGCAATTGGTGGCTGGTTCCCCGATCAGTTTCGTCTATTTTCCTTTCGTCCTTTGTTCCTCGACACTGGTTCGGTGTGAGCAAATCTGGAGAATGAAAAACTGATCCATCTGGATCCAGGCGAAGTCGAGACCATCAAGCTTGCCGACGCAACAATATTCTTGTGGGACACATTCGCCGATCTCCCATCGACTGCTCCAGTCGAATGCTTACGTAATGGTCGGGCCGTTGTTGTTATTGAACAATTCGTACTCATACAATTTCGCTTTCAAATTGGTGTCTCTGATGACCAGAAGAAAAGAAAACGAAACAAAGCGTGAATCGTTCGGTCGGTGGACGCTCGGTCGCTGTCGATGACTTTCCAGTTTTGTTATTCACTCATTTTCTCAATCGTTTCTATTCAAATATTTTTACTGAGGAAAGCGGTTTAAGACAATCGATTGCGCAATCGATCCCACATCGCCAGTAGTGAATGAGACCGAGAATGCATGCACGCGCGTGCGCACGCGGAATGCTCCGAAATATTTAACAATTTGAAAGACCGAAAGAAATGGAATGCAAAACAACAAATATGAAGAACGAACACGGGAACGACAGAGAGAGAGCGATGGAGATGGAAAACCATTCCGTATTTCATCGTATGGCGGTGTTCGTTGCCCCTATTGCCCAATAGGCGGAAGGCATCAATACCGAAATTGCTCTGCGGTTCGGTTCTTTATTTCTGTGCGCACCTCGACATCGCAAATATATCGCAATCGCATCGCACCGCATACGACATGTGCACATTGGCCCGAATGTGAAAGTGAAATCCATTGGACGACGTCTGGTGCTTTCGCTCGTCAATATCTGAATGAATAAGTAGCGAACGCAGCACACACACACAGCCACTGACGAGCCGAACAATACGTGCTGCCATTGATCGTTTCCAAAATTCGTGGGTATTTTTTCTCCATTTTTATTATTTTTTTCCGAAAAAATAAACGAAAAATGATTTGGCCGGATACGCACCGAGTACACCGCAATTCGATGCAAGCTGTGACCCAAAAAAAGGAAAGAAGAAGAAGGTGAGAAGAGAGAGAAATAGAAACTCATTAGGCAATAAGTTCAAACAAATTTGTTTGACGTGCGCGCACGCATATTGTGTGTGCGTCGATCAAACGCATCGCCTTTGCCGTATTCGATTTGGATGTGTTTTCTCTCTTTCTCTCTTTTTTTTCATTGGTCTTTCGTGTGTGTGTGTCACGTGACCGGACCTTGTGCCATTATTCAACGTGATCTTGCGCTACAACGATCGATTTTATTGATCGCATTGTGTTCGTCGCCAATGCGACCGTATGGTCGGCTGATTGGCGTTGCGGCACGGATAAGACGACGGTCATGCATACGCCAACCCGACCGAAAATGGAGGACACGATGCTCTATTGTGTCCGACGGTGGCGTCTCACCGGTGTGAAATGGGGGCGGAACGGGGATCGTGGGACACGCGTTCCCCTTGACTAATTCAATTGTCAACGTGCTCATTTTGGTCGCCGTGTTCGCTCGGCGGCGCATGATGTGGCCCACTTCAAGGCGTCTATTTTCACGAGCGACAAGCGATGAAAATGGAAATGGAGTCGCTGATGACGTCGTCTGCGTTGCGGAATGGAACTAGTCGACATGCCTTGCCCACCTTCCTATAGATGCGTACATATTGCTTTTCATTTTCGCGTGCAATCACATGCCAACCACATTCCGTTCCAATATTATTCATCGTTTATTTATTATCAAATGAACGAAAGTAAAGTACATCGCCGTACCGCGTCAATGGCAACGCACACATAGACGCATCGCGCGTGTGTTCGTTATCGCCATAAACGAAATGTATGTGCGATAGGGAAGAGAGTGTGCGAAGGAAAGAAAATTCGTGAAATTCGTTATGTGCTATCGCAGCGCGGGCCCATTGGAATGGAGGAAAACGCACGCAAACACACACAAACACAAAATAATATGAATAAATGGGGCAGCGAACTCATTTGTGGTTGTTGTTCGTTTCTGACAACAATTGATACACGCGAGTGCGACAGCGCCAGCGTTGGTCGCAATTCGACGTCGAGTAAAAATGAAAAGTGGAAATTGTTTCATCGGTGAATGGTGGATAGCGATGGCGAACGGGCTGTACCGAGTGAAATGACGCTTTCCGTCGGATCCTCGTCCACCGTTTCGCTGCAAAAATGAAGTTTAAAAATAAATTGGGCTGCGCAGATGTCTCGTCTGGTGTGAGAGTTTCGGCCACCTTTCTGAAGCACATTTAGTGAAAGTAAAATGTTGAAGCCAATGCCCGCGGCTCGTATATTGCGCTATCCGCGGTGTTGACAAAGAGCGCTCTTTCTCTCTGCCCAGCACACCTACCTACCGACGCCACCATATACCGCACGCATAACAGGCCATTTACTCACATCATTATTATCATCAGTCCGATTTTCCGAATATATTTGTTTGCGCACGCCGAAGCGTCCGAGCGCCAGCTCGCACTCGCCCGCTCTCGCGTTCGATGCGACCGAAGAAGAAAATTGCATCGGTGGGACCGACGAAAAGTGGCGAATCGACACGACGGTCGTTCAAGCGTGCGTTCAACACGAACACCGATCGAACGGCGCCCAGCAACAACTGCGCCAGCAGCCACCGAAACGAGAGAGAAAAATATGGAACTATATAACTACACTCGAATCACACATAAAATATATATCAATAGTGTATCATTGAAAAGTGTCGTTGACCGCGCTCGCTTGGCGCAAACTGTTTCGTCGGCGCGCACACACACGAACATCTCGTTGTGTCGTCGGCTGTGTGCTGCTGTCGTCGTCGTGCCAGTAGTTATCGGGTCGTCTCTTTCCGGCACACACACCCGATGCATACGGACGACGCGTGCGATGGTGGCCAACTTGTTTCACATTTCATTTCGTTCCATCGAAAAATCTCGACCTGCTCGAATGAAATGGAAGAGAAGCAACAACAACGGCGACGGCGACTGCGACGGCACGAAAGAAAACTAAATGCTCTGGAAAATTACTGTGCAATGGCATTATTTATTTATCGAGCGACGCGCGTTCGTTGGCTCGATCGCTCGATCGTTCGCTAGCTCGATCATTTGTTCGCTGCCCCTTTTCCACGGTTTTTAATCATTGAAATCGAACGAACCGAATGCACGCATATTTTTGGATCTTTTGATGGACACATTCGGCGGCTATCGCCGTCAATATCTGTGTAGCCGATATCATGGTCATTATCTGTCGTTTGATATCTGTCATGAACGTATTCGAACTGGACACATTGAAGCGAATGCCAAGATTGAAGTCGCATGTCCATGTCGCTCGCCATTCGAGGTGCAATTTTTGTGAATAATTTTTTTGTCTATGTGCGAGCTGATGCTGGCACAATTCGAGGACACATCAATTCGTAATCCAAATTCCAACGCTTGAGATTCATGAGGTCATTCGAGTGGATTGGGGGGAAGGGGGCCATAAGGTTTTGTTTTTCATGTGGGACGGCGGAACGATGAATGTGTATCTCAAACATTTGGCTGTGGTCGTTGCGCGCTGTGCTCCGAATTCACTTGGCGCGTACATAACGTCATTATGAACGAAATCATTTCTCATTTATATATGTGTTGCCATCGGTCGCCATCCATGTTCCGAATTTCATACGCACACGTCCGTCGTCACATAAAGCCAGCACACTGTGCAGTGCGAATAAATTGTACGCAATCGAATCGGGAAAAAAAGACAGAAAAAAAACGGACAACACATAAGCGCGCTGTTGATTTTTACCTCGCTATAGACGCCACCAAACTATACAAATATTCCGTATATCGTTCGTGTTTTATGCGGCCGCCGAGTCGTTGAACTTTCAGTGTGAAAGCTGAACGAACGGGCGAGCGAACGAACGAATGAAGAGAGAAAAAAACGCACACATTTTGGGTTGAGGTCTTTATTATAATAAAGTGTACGTGCCAAAATAAAGCGAACGAACGAGCCGAAGAAGAAGAAAAAGAAAAAGACAAAAAAAAAACACTCGCACGCACACGACAGCGGAAAGTCGAAGCGAAAATTTACCGACGAATCACTTGCGGCTCACCGCTACGGCGATATGTGTTCGTATCTAGCTACTGCACACCGATACAGTCACAGCACACGTAATTCGATTGGACCCACTCTTTGGTATGGAGATTGCCATTGGTGTTGACGAGTGAGTTATGAAATCGACGATTTCATTTTAATGTGGCACTCGCTGTATTCCCATTCTTGGTGTATGTAGCGCAGAGCCATAGCATTCAACGTTCGACCACATCATTCATACATATTGCGTTCGCCACCTTTTCTTCGGCGATCGAATGCTTTCTGCGGTGCCGAGAGGAAGCGAGAAAGAAAGACGCAGATGCATACACACGCACATACGCAAGACATTCGGCTATTTGCACACCATATGATTAGGAGTATCGAATACGAGAGACCACACACTCATTGCATAATCGCCAAGCAGCGACCGAAATGACGAGCAACGAGAAGAAAGAAAAAGAGAAAAAATGGTGCCAATGGTGGAATGAATGGTGATGTCGTTGACAACCACCGCACATTGTGGTGAAGTCGATGATGCGCGAGTGGAGCGTCCCCGTGTTTCATGCGCCACTCTTCGATTTGGCTGGGTCGGGTCAGATGCGAGCACACATTTCGACAAAATGGCATTATTCCTCGTTGACGCACTTCTCTCTTCCCCTCGTCCCCCATCAACGCTGCCAACGCCGATTCGATGGATGCAAAATTGAAGAGCGAAACGATGTAAAAGACAGGGACGAACGTGTGGAGTACACCGAGCCGAGCCGGGTTCATTGCACTCCGGCAACCCTCGACACCATTTTCACAGAAATAGCAGGCAGCGATGGCCAGCACCACCACCACCAGCAGCAGCAGCAGCTAGCATTCCGATTTTACGAGCCACACACAGCTGATGGATATTAATTCGTCGTTGAAGTTTATATTCGACGATGTGAAATCCGAATGCTATCGCGGGATACGTGTGTGTGTAGTTGTACGATTCGAATTTGGTGCAACTGCGCCGACGCCATCACCAACGAAAAGTTCAACTCCATCGGTCGCACTAAATCCAGCGAACTGTAGCGTTAACCGTAGCCACAAGCATTAAGTATTGCTCTAAACGCAACGACCGGCCCAGACACAGCTTCGACGGTTTGATTTAAGCGTTAACCGTATGGTCGCGCAGCTTTTTCGCTCCTCATTCTCGGCTCCGGTGTGACTCGGCTCGAACGTTCGTGTGTTTGGCGCCAACACCGTTCGACGCTTTTATCTGTTTGCATTTCGCGTTCCGTGACGTGGTCGCTCGTCGGCAAACCCGCATACCGACCAATTGTGCGGTCGTCGTTGGCGGTGAGCACTCGGGCCCAACATTTGTTTGCGCAAACAAAATGGTGTTCGTCGTGTGGCGAGTCTAATTTCAGGCGTCATAATTGCCTAGCGATAGGCCATCAATGGTCTGAACAACAAATGTGAACGATCGCCTGTGGGTAGGCAACATCTCCGTCGACCGGCAGTTGTGTGTGTGTGGCGGAATCGAACGATGTAGAGAGCGGAGCTGACGGCACTGCCGTTATAGGCAGCAGAAGCACACACAAGCGCATGGGTATACGCCGCGTTGGTTGTGTGTTCGGGCGCGCGACGCGCGAGTATCAAGGTTATTACAAGTCAAGGACACGGAAAAAAATGCCGACGCCTCCTTTTCTTCGCTGCGGCGAATTGTACGTTTTGTGATGCGTGCATTCGCATCTCATATATACGTAGATGTGGGGGAATGGAATCGAAATTGCGCGTCTATCGTCCATCGAACGAGAGCAGAGTGGAAAGAGAGAGAGAGAGAGAAAAAAAGGCGATTTGAATGGTGCGGTCAAGTCATTCCTCGAAAAATCAAAGAAGAGAAGCACGAAAAAAGCGACGCCGATCCATGCATGCGTTGAACTTCTGTCGTTCTTTTCCAACACATTTTTTTCTCTTCTTCTGTTCGTACTCTTGATTTCTCAAATCTTCTTTTTTTCCGTTCGGTTCATTTTGGGCGAATCTACATATTGGGTCCATTGTATCGATGCCATTATTGTCGCCCCGTCCCCGTTCCCGGTCCACGTTCCCTCTGTCGTCGCACAAGGTCAAAATAACTGCGAAATTAGACAATAGACCGCCGCACACACATCCGACACATTGAACATTCGTTCTGTAACGACTCTTAACTTAATAAATTCTTGACATTTAAAGACAGGCGCGCCGTCGTTCGTTCGACGGGTGGACATTTTTGTCTGGTTCGCTTACCCTTTCGGATACCGTACTGCCCTGTTTCACATTTTCCGAATTGACGTTATGGCGCGCTATTCACATGGAAATACGGTACTCGTACGGTTTGTTCCAATCGCCATCGTCTGTTGCTGTGACTGAAGCGCGTTCGTACGGACTTGATTCCGGCGCGTGTTGATGAGGGTCATGCACCTGTAATCGTGACAGAGGTCGATTCGATGGCGGCTGTACGATCGATATATTCATCGTAATCGCCAATCGTTTTTCCAGCGCAAGTTGAACGAGTGTGTCGCCAACGACACACACAAAACTTGCCAATCATCTGTCGTTGAATCTGCATTTCATGAAGTCAACAGAATCGGCAAACACACACACACACCCGCACTTTTCTCCGTACAGTTGTTCTCCGTTTCGCTTTCGGTTGTTTTTTGCCTTTTTCTTTCTTTATTTGTTCCGTTCTCGCCATTTATTGATTCGAAACGTTGCGACAATGTTTACGCAAACAGAACGCAATTCGTAGCAACGAAAATATATAAAAATCGAAATGAAATCGATTATTGCGTATTGCGAAAGATGTGCGTGGCATAAAGGGTACAGAACGGCAGCGAGCGCATCGACGACAAAACACCAGCAACAGCGATCGATTTGTTCTTTGAAAATGGGAAAAAAAACGTTTGCCCTCGACGGACATATCAATTTCTGTTCGTGTGTGTGTGTGTTGTGCCTATGTGTAATCCGTATGGTGAGAGAGATACTTGTAGAACCCGTCGCACATATCGACTGCGTGCGTAATATTATTCACGGAAATACAATAAAAACGCGATTTATCGCCAAAACGACACACTCCACCCGATATACTCCATATCTATATACTCGTAGGATAGGTAGCCCCGTCATCCCATTGTATGGTATATAAATACGAATTATATTATTATTATTTTTTTGTTGAAGTTCAAGGACACATGACGACGATGACAACCACGTCGATGACGACGACGACGCCAACAGCGCCGAATGGTGCACGTAATTCGGATGCGCACAACCGAAATGAAAACAGAATTCATATTGTTTATTCATAAATAATAAATAATTTCGATGATCGTCTCGATGGTCGCCCCGAAATTCATCGGTTGGCCCAATTGCACGTCGTGCGCTTAATGGAAATGAGCGGCGCGGGCCAATGGCATCGCACTCTACCTCATTCTCATCCTCAGTCTATGTGCGTTTGGTGCGGAAAAGAAATCCGAAAAGCCCAAAAATGGAAAGAAAACCGAAAATGAGGCGAAATGGCATCGCCAGCCTCCGAAACATATTTCCACCAATTTTGCCGGAATTTCCCTCTCGCTCTCGCTCTAGTGGCTGGCGCCGATATCGCTGTGCGCGCTCGCCTTTGCTATTTTACGTCAAAGCGAAAGTAAATTAATCGAAATCGAGTCGTTTCGCACGCGTTCCGCGTATGTACAATCCATATATATATGTGCGAGTGCGATGCGGCATTGTATTTACAGTTACGCGAAGCTTAATATTTCGCCGACACAATTGCTCATTGAATTCCACGACGACGACGACGAGGACGACGCCAATACACAGAACGAACGAACGAACGTGCGAAAGAAGACGAGAAGAGGCAAAAGCGCAAACAGAAAAAACAAAAAAAAAACGAAGAAAAAATGCACATAACGACCGTGGATGCCGCAAGCGGCTTACAAAGCTCTTCAGTCAATCCACATCAATTCGTGAGCAGTGAGCGAACACACACGCATGCCATGCGATATGTCCAATCGGTTGACGACGTGCTTGCCGCCTCCGTTCTTCTCTCCCTCGCTGTTTCTGCCTCAGCGCCGATACATCCGAATCGCTTATATACTCGAGGCGCGTGTTGTCCACTCACACACGCTCACGTTATCTGTGTGCGAAAAATCTGAATGTTTCCCATGACGCTTCGGCTTCGGCGACACTCGACTGAATCGCAACTTTATGTGCTCAAGCACACCACCTCGAAGCACCGAATACACTGAACTCGGCTTACTACGGCGACCAGCCAAAGAGAAGAAGCGCGCACAGGCGAGAGAGAGACGCGTACGGCGGACGCCGTATCGGTTTGCCGCACGGCAGCACGGCTCCGTGTATGTTTGCCGATGGCTTCGCTTCTGTTGTGAGCGGCGCTCGCGCTCTGCGACTCCCAGTCCGATGTGCCCGCAGTGTGTGTGTGTGTGTGCATGCACATAGGCGCTCACAGTGGCCGCTAAAAACGTTAGAGCGTGCGACGATACAACGGCAACACGGCGAAAGACAGAAAACCTTTTCAGTCTTTTTCATTATTGCTTCGTACAGTTGTATACGAGACTTCCTAACGATAACAGCTATTCATTCAGTGTTTGCGTTGTGCGTTGTCGGTGTGATTTCTTTGAATTACATTATTTATTTTTCGGTTCCGTTTCCCAATTGGATCATTTCATCTTTTTCTGGTGCACCCACACTCGATATCGAAATATCCATCAATTAATTAACCGAAAAATTCGAAGGGCCAAAAATCGCGCAACACAAAATTACAATCAAAAACCGAAAACGATTTAAACACACACCAAAATAAATTCCAATAATTTTCTTCGATTTATTAATTTTTTTGCGAAATATATATTCTTTGGCGTGAGCAAACCGAACGCTGAAAACGAAATATAAAAACGAAATTATTGAAGGCGATTGTGCGAAGAAAATTTCGGTCGTAATTTTGTCGTGTCTCACAAAGAGAACATTAGTGATCGTGAAGCGGTTGTCGCGTCGCGGAGACATTTTGCCGGTCAGTGCTCGCGTGCCACGAATCTCAATCGAATCAAACGAATAGCGAGCGTAGAGTGTCGGCGACAGTGAAAAGTGCCGGCGAAGCGGAGCGCCAAACGGATACCGGGAATCTACACACAATTTATTCCGTACCTAACCGTAGCAAACAACACACTTGAAGATCAATTCGCGCGCGGACAGTTCGTCGACCGCGAACCGTATTCAATGCAACGAGTGCCACCATCGCCCCAACCTCACTCCACTTAAATGGATTAAATTTGTCTGAATCATTCGAGAGTGGTTGTAGTGGTTGCGTGTGTGTGTTCGATTCATTCGCCGTGAATTTCATTTCGGGGTCGTTTCCATTTCGAATAAATACAGCCCTTTTTGGTGTTTCTCGTTGACGTTGTTTGTTCCGGCGATGAGACAAAGTGCCCTCGCAAAGTGTGTGCAGTGGCAAGCGAACAGCCAAAACGAATAGGCGACAGAAGTGGCAAAGCGAAACAATAAAGACATTCATCGTTCGACCAATAACGACCGATAAGGCATCAATATCGTTCGAGGTTCATGAACAGGCAGCACCAGTGATTTGGTGCACACAATCTGTCTCGTACAGAGTTGCAAGAGACATTGGGACGCTCGACGTGCATCCCATCCGTCCCATTCGTTGAATACACATTATCATTCGTTTGTTGTCTCGAATCGGAAATATTGCTTGTCGCGTATATACGCATCGACCAATGCGAACCAATATCACAACTCAATTATGAATTGTATGACAATGTGCGCGCGTGAAAATAATATATTCATTGAACTGACGAGACAAATGTGCGGTCATTGATACGACCATTTCGAATTCATTTTTATTATTTTTCGTTTTTTGCTCTTGATTTTTTTGTGTTTTTTAATTGTCGCAATGCGAAAAAATACATTTCGTTGAAACAAACAGTACGCGAGACAAAAAAAAACAAAAAACACCATTTGGTGCGAACTGTGCGAAACGGATTGAGCAACATTTTGAAAAAAAAAAAACAAATTGA
>JANTFB010055552.1:0-14570 GCA_026546635.1 Porricondyla nigripennis | reverse complement strand
TCGAACGCACAGCAACAGCAACAGCAGCTACAGTCTCCGTCGAAGCACAATAAATTGCCGCAGCAAATATTGCCAAAACCGAGTGCGCTGTCATCGAATCCGACGCCACCGCTGCAAGTGCACCAGCAGCAGCACCAGCACCAGCAGCAGCACCAGCACCAGCAGCAGCAGCAGCAGCACCAACAACAACAACTGCAGCAGCCGCAGCAAGCACCAAGTCCGGCGCCGA
Organism: Porricondyla nigripennis; assembly: GCA_026546635.1. Taxonomy (NCBI): domain Eukaryota; kingdom Metazoa; phylum Arthropoda; class Insecta; order Diptera; family Cecidomyiidae; genus Porricondyla; species Porricondyla nigripennis. The sequence goes on along the minus strand of JANTFB010055552.1, from coordinate 14,341 downwards.
TCATCACAACGCAACAGACGACGCATCCACAGCCCCAGGCGTCGCCGATCATTTTGCCGACGGGCAATTTGAATCATCCGCTGCTGCTCAATCAAATGCCAGTAATTTTGCAACAGAATGCACCGCAAGGTGTTCAATTAATACTCAGACAGCCGACGTCCCAGCTGGCCGCACCGGGTCTCGTCATTCACAATTCGCGGCCCACGCAAATTCAGGCGCAGCAGCAGCCGCAGCAACTGCTCCGCATCGTGAACGCAAATGGGCAAATGCAACTGGCGACGGCGACGCCGACATTTATCGTTTCATCCCAATCGAATCTGATCCAGCAGAATTTGCAGGGAATCAAAACACAAACGAACAATCCGATGAATTCGCTGCAGGGTCTGTCATCGCAGGCGCCGCAACAATTGGCCGCGGCCATCAACAGCCAACTGATCGGCCGAAGCATGGCGCAAATACAGAATTTGCAATTGAACGGCAACCTGGCCCAACTGCAAATGCCCAACAGCCTGAACGGACAGTTCATTTCGCAGATGCCGACGCAATTCCAGCAGAGCGTCACCGGTTTCAATTTCCAGCAATTGGCGGCAGCGGCGGCGGCCGCAGCCGGCAATGCATTCCAATCCCCACCGCCGTCAGCGCAACAAGCAGGTGACATGGTCATGACAGGCGGCCCAAATATTCAGTTCACGACGCAACAGGCGCCGATCAATGTGTCGGTGGCCCAGTCGCTGCCGCAACAGTCGCAATTGATTGCAATGCCTTCGCAGGCCGCCCAGCTCATCTCGAACGCGCCCATCCGTCAAGCGACCGACATGGACGCATCGGCCGGCGGTAACGGGAACAACAATTCCGCCAGCATCTATCGGTCGCTGCCTGTATCCAACGATCTCTCGTGTCGAACGACCGGCAACCAACCGGTCGACATGAACACCACCGCCATCCGGCAAACGGTCGACATGGCCGCCCAGCCAAACTCAGTGACCGAAAATGTGCCGACGGCAGCCGTGCCACCGCCACCCCCGCCGCCAGCAAAGCCCGCGAAAAAACCGAAGAAACCGAAAGCCTCGAAAAAAACAGCGACGCCAGCAGTGGCGGCAAAGGTGCCGATCCAATCGGCACCGGTGACCAGCACGGGCAAATTGGATCTGGCGAATGTGATGAAGCTGTGCGGCATCGACGACGAGGATTTCATGGACACGGACGACATTCAGCCGACGGCACCTGCGCCCCCTGCAACCATATCGAACTCGAATGCGACCTACGATCCGAATGCTAACGCCGACATCATGGTGACGATTCCGTACTCGCACAACTCGGACACGCCGTTCTCGTTCACCATTCCCAGTGTGAGCGTGAGCAGTAGCCACAGGTACCTCAGCGACAGCCAATCGACGGCATTGAAGACATCGATGGCTGGCGGACGCTCGTTCGCCGAGACGATACCAACGATGAGTGTGGCCAGCGAGGCGAGCAAACCGAGCGATCGCCAGTACATGATAAACATCGACAACAACGATGGGACGCCGCCGTTCCCTTTGTCGATATCGCTGCCCCACAATCTGGAGCCAATCGACAAAATGCAGCACGGCAAGATGCACGTGACAACCGTGAACCACGCCAGCAATGCCATCGCACCGGTGACGTCGCACGCCGTCACCTCGATCGCTCAAATGAACCATGTGATCATGCAGCAGCCGCAGATAACGTCGTCGATGGTGAACACGCCAACGCTTCAGAGTCAAATCAACGAAATCCAAAACCAACTGATCGGCGTCGATCAGCGCAGCAATATCTCGTCGCAGTACGTGATGATCCCGTCGTCGCAGCATCAGCAACAGCAGCAACAGCACCACGCCAATGTTGTGATATCCTCAAGCGTTGCATCGAAACCGATTTCAACGACCACAACGACGACGACGTTCGCAACGAACGCAACGCCGGCCGCCACCGTGCAGAAGCCAGCGAAGAGGAAACCGGCAGCGAAACGGAACGGCAAAAAAGTCGTCGAACCGACGATAAATGTACCGAGCCAGATCGGGAATATTCAGATTTCGCAAATCGATCGCAGCAAAATGGCGCAAAGTGCAAACGCGAAAGCGCCGACGACGATTGAGAATCACATTCAAATCACTCCGATCCTCGATACCTTGAAACCGGCGGCATCGACAGGCATGCAGGGCCAGAACCAGACGACCCACAGCCAACACCACCATCACCAACAGCAGCAACAGCAACAGCAGCAGCAGCAGCAACAGCAGCAGCAACAGCAACAGCAACAGCAACAGCACCAGCAGCAGCAGCACCAGCCACAAACAATCAGCATCACGAATAACATGCAAATAATTACGTCGTCGGGCAGCCATTTGAATGCCCACGGAAATGTGAATCACAGCGCCGGCACCATTGTTGCGAGCACGAACCACTCGACCGCTTCAAATTCGCACCAGCAGCAGCAGCACCAGCAGCAGCAGCACCAGCAGCAGCAGCCCCGTCCAATTCAAATGGCAATCCAGTCGGGCCAGGCGTCGAACGTTCACATCCAAATGGCCACGCAATCGGAGCAGACGCCTGTCGCTCCGCAAATGCAGGTGATCCCCCAGTTGACGGGCAGTCTGACGCTGGCGATAGCCGACGACGGCCGCCTACTGCTGAAGCACAACGCGAACGCTCCGCAGGACGCTCAATCGCAAACGATTCTGCAGGCTCTGCTCAGTGGCGCGTTGTGCAATGTGACACTCATCAATGAGACGACGACGACGTCGATCGCACCGTCGATGATATCATCGCAGATGACACCCAATTGTGTCGACGTGAAGCCTTCAATTATCGTTAAAAACGAGCCAATGTCGTTGCCGACGACGGCAACGGCACCGACATCAATCGTCACATCGAATTCGATGCACGCGAAAACCCAAAACCACATAATTGTGTCGAGCGCCATGCAGCAGCAGCACCATCATCATCAGCCGATGGTGAGCCGTCCACTTCTTGTGTGATTGCGGACGTTCGGAACTCGATTTCTAACCGTTCTCTTTTCTCGTTTCGATTTCAGATAACCGTTTCGTCGTCGTCTTCGACGTCGTCGCAGCAGAAAACCCAAATCTTCACGAATTCAGTGCAGACGTCGTCCGCGCAGCATCAGATGCCGATGCACACGATCAGCAATCAACCGACCAACTCGACCAATCAAATGCAATCGCAGAGCGTCCAACGGTCGATCGTGCGCAAGGACAATTCAGGAGCGTCAGGGACTATGACGTCGTCGAATTCAAATGCGCCGAAGTACATCGAACTGCCCAAAGTGGCGCCGGATCAGCAGCTCTTCACGCTGAACACATTGACCAATCAAATCGTTCAGTTGTCGTCCGGCCTCACGACAGCGGCACTGGGTCCCATGGAACGTTTGCTCATCGTTCCGGCCGGCATCAATTCGCAACAACTGCTGCAGTGTCTGAACCAAGGCCAGATCCATTTCAATAATATCGGCCAGGCCGCACCATCGTCGAATGACGTGAAAACGCCGCAGCAACCTGCACTCGGAATGCAGGCCACGGTGACGTCAGCCACACCAACGATCACTACGCTGCAGCCGACGAACAATCAATACGCCGGCGTCGGTCCGAAGTCCATCAAACTGGTGGCCGGCCAAAATATTGCAAACGCCGGGAAATCGCAGCCAGTGGTGATCGAGTCGCCCAAAGCGAAGAAAACGAAAGCCAAAAAGTCGAGAGCGGAACCAGCGAAAAAATCGATCGTTGTCGATATGAAGCCGACGTTTGTGAAAACGTTGGACGGCCAAAGTAAGCAGGTGGTCGCAATGAAAACAGCGCAGGTGCCCATCTCATCGATGGCAACATCGGTCACGACCACTGTTTTCAAGGGCATGGCCACCCAGAAGATGATCACGACAACGAAAGCAATCGCACCGCCGAAGATCATTGGCAATTCGCCGCAAACGAATCGAACGATTGTGATGACGACAGCCAGTCAGGCGGTGCAGGCCAATGAAGCGCTCATGATGACCGCCACCAGCCTATTGATGAAGAATACGACGGCGACGGCGCCATCGTCGAGCGCTTCGCTGCCGCCCCTAATCAGTGTCAGCACCGCGCCGCAATTGGTCTCACCGCAATACGTGCCCCGCGTCCAAACCATTCAGCTGACGCCGCAGAAGCAGCAACTGCTCAAAACGGTGCAGATGCAAATCCAGAATCTGTCCGGTCGTCTGCAGAACAAGCAGCTACTCGCATCGATCCGGCCCGATGTCAGCCCAAACAATCCACTGTGCAATAAACCGCTGCCCACTCTGACCAACCTGAATGCCATGAACGACCTGGAAATCTACCATGCGCTGCAGCGATTGTTCATCGAGCAGCAGAACATTCTGGCCACGGGGAAAATCATCCCGACATTGCCGGGGCACGGGTCGCACACGTTCGCGGCGAATGTTTCGATGTCGTCGCCGCAAACGTCGATGAATACGTCGTGCGCACCGGCGCCCGTGATCAATGTGAGCAGCGCCATCCAATCTATATCAACGACAGTCACGACGGTCGCATCATCGGTGGCATCGCTGTCTGTGCCGTCTGCGTCATCGAAGAAGCCAAACATCACCACGATGACGATGACATCGGTGACAACGGCTACTCGCCCCGACTCCAAACTGTTGCAGCCTCCGTGCGGTGAGTTCAAACCGCCGCACTCTCCGATGCAGGTGCTGCATCACAATGGATCGATGGTTAGCAAATCGCCCTCATTGCCAGCAAACGTCGCATCGCCTGCAATCGAAACGACCAGCACGACGACCATCCGCTCGTCTCCGTCTCCATCGTTCACACGCTCATCGCCACTGCCATCGATCGCACAAGCGCAACCATTGCCGGCACAACCAATTCAAAAACCTTCTCCGCCTGCTCCTGTCGCACCGCCAGCTCAGCCTGTTCCACCAACGCCCACGCTTGTCCAACCACCACCACCTCCGGTCCCAGTCCAGCCACCGCAGCCGGCTCCAGTGCCTCGCTCTTGTTTGTGAGTTGTTTGTGTTGATCGACGCAACGACATTGCATCGCTTTCGCCAAAATGTACTCATTTCTTTTCTTTTTGCGCTGCAGATTCGAACGCCAGTTGGCCGTCGACCAGGAGAGCTGCGTTCAACCAGACTATCGAAGCCCATTCCAAAATAAGGAAGATGCCGTCAAACGATTGATCAGGTGACATTCGAACTCTTCCGCGTCGAATCGAAAAACATTAATTTTTGGGCGAATGTCCTGTCATTTTTCAGGTATCATTGCATGTTCTCGGAGAATGGACCGGACATCGACCGACACGCCGAAGAGGAAGAGCAGTTTGAGGAGGCCGCCGACGCGGTTCGGACCAATTACCAAAGAATTATGGGCAAATTTCAATTGCTGCTGATGAAGGAATCAATGGTGAGTTCAATTCGGTTTACTTCCCCGAACGGCCCCACTCATGAAAACTATTTTATTTTGCTTGCGGAGAACAGCGAGACGTGCGGACATCGGAATTGATGATGATGGATCGATTAATGGTCTCGGACATCAAACAGGAAATCGCTGACATTCAAATCGAGCTGAAACACATGAACGAGGAGGCTGAAGCGATGCCCGATTGTTCTGCGAATGCCACGACGACAGTCGACGAAAAGCACGAAAAGATCGAGCAGAAGACTTTCGCGGCAATCTCGGAGGCATGGGAGGCGACAACGGATAAGCCCATGAAGTGTGAGCCCACGGGTTGTGATCAACCAATCGGCAAACCGATCTACCCGAATCCGTTGAATTCCAACGATACCCTCAATCCACAATCGCCGACTGCTTTGGACGACAAGAGCGGCCTGCGCGATACCTTGCAGAAGGAACAACAGCACCATCTGCCCCTCGATCTGGACTATCCGTTCGGGAACCATGCGTCGACATACGACATCAAGAAGGAAATGGAACATTTCGACATCGAAACGGAGATCACGCCCAGCTACATCATTAAGAAATGCGATGCATCGCTATCGATACCGCCAGCACCACAGTCGACGGCTACGACGACGGCAACGCCTAATATGCCAATAACAACGAAGACTCCGACGGCCGCAACAGCATCGACGGCATCGTCGACGGTGCGCGATCCGCTCTGCGAATTGGACTCGTCCGATTTCAATTATTTGTACAACTCGTCCACTTCGACCGCTACGTCAACGGCGACGACCCATCCAACGGGAAATTCGTCCAATCGCAAAAAGGACGAGCTAATTTCATGTGATAAGGAGCCGTACGACGAATGGCTGTGCATTCAGAAAGAATTGAATTTGATAACCGAGAAGCGATCGAACGAGCACATGAACAAGTGCAATTTGATGGACGGCTACATGGACTCCTGTTCGGCGGCCAAGTTGAGCGTCGAGAACCATTTTCCCGATTTGTTCAATCATCATCAAACGAACCACCACGACATTGCATTGGATGGCAAGGCAGACATCCATTCGCCTTTATCCGATTTATTCAACGAGTCGATGGTGAGCAATGCGGTCGGCTCGGTGAGCGACGACAAAACGGTGGAAAATCATCTGGAGAATATGTTCAGTGACAGTTCGGAGTTCGAGAAAACGAACGATCTGGTTGAGTCGCGGCTGGAAGAGCTGTTCCATGGGTCGAGTTCACCTGTTCAATCTGGCGCCGCACAGACGATGGGCAATCAGGTATACACTGGTCCGCAACAACATGCCGACACTCACGCCGACTTTCTGATGATGCATCCGAACGCTGGCGTACCGAATCAAATGCCAACGACGTTATCGACGAGTAAGCGGCTTTGGCATTCGGGAGCCGGTCTAATGGAGACAATGTCCGCGGAACAATTGCATCCGGAGAAGCGATCGTGCATGATGAGCACGTACATAGAAACGGCGACCACGTCAATGGATCGCCATTGGATGATGGACTGCCAACCATCGGCCACATTTGACTTTATGACCGGCAACGAAACCAATTTGGATGCGTCGAGTGCGAGCAGCAAACGTTTGTGGAACGGAACCAACGATTGCTCGGGCAACAGAGGGAACAGCGGCAGCGGCGGTAGCAGCAGTGGCAACGGTGACACCGGAGCCGCGTCCGACAATATTGTGATGAACGGATTGCCATGTGATACGAGCAATGGAAACAACGATTCAGCATTGCTGATGGGCAGCATTGATTTGAAGAAACAACAGCCGTGCTATGGCGATGCCGAGAAAAACCACGATCTCGAACTAACTCTGTTGGGCTGCACGTCATCGTTGCACAATGAAAACTCATTTGACACGTCGACAATGCCGGGCAGCGGCAGCACGGCCAATACCAGCAACAACAGCATCGCGTCCAATTTCGAGGACGACATCAATCGGCACGTGCAAAATGCCATCGACAGCATATTGAATTTGCAGAACAGCGAAAGCGAGGCATTGCACTATTTGGACCAAACGATGGGCTCGTTCCTAAACGACAGCCCGCTGGTGCCGAATTATCCGTCAAACACGGGCGTCCCATCGACGGGCACACAATTATCATCGCAAGCAGCCGCCCCGCTGTCGTCGACGACTGGGAATCGGACACTGCATCAGCCGACGCTAAACCATCAACAACATCACCAGCAACAGGCGACGCCACAGCAGCAGCATCATTACGACGACACCAGCGACTGTTTGATTAGTGGCAGTCGAAGTGGGATGAACGATGCTAGTGTCGATATGATGATCGACTCACCTCCGACACTCATAACATCTTGACAACATCACCTGGCAATTGAATTGAGTGCGACTGCAGCGCTTTAACTCTCGAAATCACAAGCACTTTCATTCGGATCGGACGACCAAACATAACCTCGAGTATGCAAGAGTGTGGGCACTCGAAATCGCCCAGCAAGAAGTGAAAGTGGAAACCGACGCGATCCTGCAGAAATTTCACGTTTTATTTATTTTCCCATTGTATTCATTTAAATTTTGGATCAAACACACACGCGACACACCATTCTGTTTCTGCCGTTCAAGACGAACGTGGTGCAGTGAGGTGCACATTTTAACGTGTGCATTTTGATGATAACCTCTGGAGGTCAGAAGTCCATGATATGTGTTTGCTTGTGAAGAAAAAAGAAGAAATATCAAAAAGGCTGGTAGAAAAATAAGATTATTTATTCCCATTGCGATTGAAAGAGAGTGTCCGACCCCAATCACCTAAAACCCTGAATCACGGGGTAAATTTCCTTACTTTTCATTCGTTTCCCATTAATTTATTCGCGGAGAAATAGTGGCGTGAATAGTTCTACTTTTTAATTTTAGCAAAATTCGTAACTGCGTCGCATACCGCGTAGGACATGAGTGCGTAGTGCATATATTATTAGACATTATATACTAATTGTACCTACAGGCGAGTGCAAGATCAATTGCACACATGTATGTAAATGATTCCGTGATCATGAACAATGAATATTGACGTAAACATGACACCCAATAAGCACTAATCATGAATGCATATTGTGTGTTGAGCATTGTGTCCGTGCGCCCCTGTGTCACGCATTGCATATTTATTGTATTAATTATTACACAGTGACACGGTCTCTAAAAAAAGCCCAAGTACTGGGCTAGTGCAACTCCCATTGTGGTTGGATTGGTGCTTCGGCAAAATCTGCCAGAAAAACTGATGGTGCATCAGCTCGTTGAATTTCCCGGAATTGAAGTTGGCCGATTCGGGCCCCACAGGATACCGAGTATCGCCCCCCGGCTCCGAAGCCAATTTAGCGACGAAATCACAATGGTGCATAGGTTTTATTTGCCGATTTTGCCAAATGCAATGGAAGCGGAATGAGCCCAGTGTCTTCGAAACCGTGTCACAATGTAATTATTCACTTGAGATGGCCACAATTGAGAACTTTTGACCCGTGTCCGTATTTCTGACGACGTCCGAATAATTCACGGATTTGCTGACATTTCCACGGATTTCGTTGGTACGGACGCGGAACACCGATCAATTTGGCCATCTCCATTATTTACCATTCTTTCAATCAATTTTTAGTTAATGTAAACAAATGGATTTGCTGAGACTTCACTCTGGATCTGCCAAATCTTAGGACAATTGTATGGATTTTTTTTATTTTAATTCAGAATATATGATTTTCTTATAGTTTGTTTTGCCTTTTTTTCATAAGTTCATCTGGATTGCTCACATTTCCTGTGTTAAACTAGGGTTTACCGGAATCCTAACTCGGTGCGTACTCAAACAAATTTTAAATGCCAGTTGACAGCGTCGGAAGGAAGTGTCTGTCTGTCCGTCACACTTTGCAATCGTAGCGTGAATGGACCATTATTTTTTTGCCGTATAAAAATTGAAATTACACATGGGATTGCGCAGGTAGTGAGTATTGTGGGATGCAAGTGTTAGATTCGAATTCGCGATCAATTTCCGACGCAAAATCGCAAAGTCAATTCAAGTTATTCAAAGAGCTAAATCGTTTTAGTCATTGCAAGAGCCCAAACGTTACCAATCGCAACAGGCGAACTTAATAGTTGGCGAGGTTTCCCGGCCAGCAAATATTTATAATCTATTCAGCAGCTTACGTTGAGTTCACTTGTTGCAATGAGTTTGCGGCAGGCCGTCTAATATCACAGAACAGAAATAAATCGGGTGCTTTTGAAGGTTTATTCAAGCGAAAAGAAAAACAAATAGAGCTTTTAAATGGTACCTATAAAATGGTATGCCCAATTGCACATTGATTACGGGTTAATGGAAATTACTTATTGCACAAACTTGATTTCGCGAACACAAAGCACAATACGTAACAGTAACAATATTCAATTGAATATTATTATTTTATCATTAACTTTATTTCATAGATCATTTGCGTTCTCCTTAATACTCTTCATCTACGTCAAAATGATCACTTCCTCATTCGTCTTGCACTCTTGCCAGATCCCCATCAATTCTATTTGCAAACGGTCGGACGAAATAGGAGAGTAGAACGAAACGATGTCAAACATAATACAGTTGAATCAGTGGATCATTCAATGTAAAATCATTAATGAAAATGGTAATAATATGAGTGCACGCATAAGTGCGCAGAATTTCACACACGTATAGATTGGGACAACGATTCCACTATTATTACTATACTATTATTATTGAATGATCATCATCCAAATAACGAAAACGAATAATAATAATAATGGACAGCAAGAGGTGAAAACCGAATGAAATGACGTTTTATTAAATGTATATTGTATATTTAGATTACATTTCTGTACATAATAATAAGTTTCAATCCAATTTGCAAATGAATTATATTGAATATCAACTTTGTATAGATTAATTCTCGATATTATTTAACTACTGCTCGTGTAAGGTAAACCTAAACAAAATATAAGTAAAATTTGGAGTAAACTAAACTAAAGGAATAAAAACTAAAGTAGAAAATTAAAGTAAAAATGCACACATGCACGAATTGGTCAAAGTTCACCGGCAAATTGATCGATTTTGATGAGCCAATTTGTATGTGACCCATTTTGCAATAAAAGTTGGAAAACGAGGCAGAGTATTCAAATGCGACAGAAAAAACCAATAACATAATTTTAAATGATCACCAGACGAACGTGTATGTGTAGAATCACAATTTTTGGCAGCTTCAAACAGAAATATACACAAAAAATAAGCAAATATGAGGCGAAATTCCGATCGGCGTGCATTTTCTTTCTCACCAGGAAAATTAAATATTCATGTGTAAAATAGCATATGCTAAGCAATTTTTAAAACCTAATAAACGATTGAATGTGCAAACTTAAAGAAAAAAATAAAGTAAATGAAAAATTATCATCATCGAATTCGATTAACTGTTTTGCTGGTTCCCATTTCATACCATATCGATTGGTATGGTTGCCTAGAAGATGTGCAGCAGCGATCACACGCAATCACCATTTCTCGATCTTTGTTGATTTTTGTATACGACTATTTTTTCACGTGAATATCGAAGAAGACAATTTCATAGCGGATGCGGAGAATTACGGCCATGAAATATTATTCATTACCGGGAGGTGACAACATAGTTCTCCTGAACTGATGTGATGCTCATAATCCAAAATGATCCACATAAGCTTCCGAGCTTTGTATCTGCCTTCTCGATGAGTGGTCAACAGAACGGCGAGTTCCTTTCACATATCCTGTTTGATGAGACAAAATAAACTTGGATATTGAAACAATGGATTCAATTTTGTTTTTCCTTTTTTTATTTCTATTTTCGATCTGTTCTTCTGTAGCCGAAGACGAAAAAAGATTTACAATCTACTGATTTGAATGCAATGTTGATGAGTCTCATAGTTTACAATTTCAACCATCGAATCGATTTTCCTTACTGAAGTGGAGAAAATGTATTGGACACTAAAGCAGGAATATTTCCTGATTGACTTTTTCCACGAAACCACATTTTCCCCTATCGATAACTCTTTCTCGTTAGTGATTTTAGTGGAAAATTACATAAAAATTCGTTTTGTATGGAAACGATAGAATGTGAACATGAGCATGAACATATGCAAAATTGGATGGGCCCGTCATCAAACATACATCATTACATAGAGATTGCTTTCCAGAGAATCTTACGCGCGTTTCGAAAAAAAAGGTAGAGAATGCGAGATCGTAGGAGATTCATTGAAATTCCCATTGGCCGAAATATTAGTGGAAAAAGAGAGCAGTGGCATGTGGCATGTGGTTCATACGTCAGACCCAGAGAAGCACTTTCTGATGTTACGGTCACGTTCAACGAACGAAAATAAGCGCGCTCAATGCGCCATAAAAGACAGACGCATAGCAAACGTGTCGCTTTACGTGAGGCAAGTATTGAGATGAGCTTGGTGAGCTCCCACATTTGGTTCTCATCTGAAACGTCGTGGCAAAATTGTCGTGGCCAAAATTGTCGTGGTCAAAATTGTGACAAAGAAACGAGAATTTAAGCGACCAACCAAAATGATAAGAATTGTCCGACATGCAAAACGGTGAACAGATCAAAACGAAAAACACTTTAAATCGATTCTACGTTGCTCTCCAACGAATGCTCACCTCACTTCACACATCCAAAGGAAAATTTTGTTTAATCAAAATGCATAACGGTAGACGAAAAGTGTGAAAAGAACGAGACGATGCATACTACCTATATATACGGGTATTTCGCATTTTTTGTCTACCGCTATGATTTTCGATAAATAAAACATTTCTTCTGGATCCGCAGCGTCATTTGTCTGCTAAACAAAATAGAATCATTCTGTTATGCATCTCATTTCCTCAAAATACACGACCTTTTAAGCCACGACATTTTCGTTCACGACGTTTTTGTCACGGCGTTTTTAACCACGACGTTTCAGTCACGGCATTTTCGCCAAGACGTTTTTGTCCCACGACGTTTTTGACCACGACAATTCTGCCCAGACGTTTTAGATGATCACGCCCACGCCCACATTTTACGGCGATACATCTGCTGTTGCGGCAGTTGTATTTGCTGAGCAGCCATTCCATATCTAGCGAAACAAGGTTCTGCAAGAATCTATTTCTATTCGGCAGAAAAAATTGTGTTGATTTTTTCTCTGGCCACAACTTTTGATTGATACCATTCGTTTTTTTTTTTTCAATAACCTCCGACGCACCGTTAGGCCACAAAACTGATTCGAATTTCTGATTCGATTCGGTGACAAAAATTCAGTTTTTTTTTTCGATAAAAACTCGTTTATCCAAGTTTTAGGGTCTATTTTGTACCTAAATTCGTGTTTTTGATCCGCTAGATGGAGAATGTCTCTTCGTTCGTTCGACTTGTGTCTCTTTCTGGTCAGACCCAAGATGCATCCCGAGACCGAGATAGCACACTTGACGAGGTGTGTGTAAGTATTATTCGAGCTGCTCGTACTTTATCATTCCTCATCCGAAATAAATGCATGGGATGCATATTCGAACCATATTCTTTGTAGGGTATATCGTGAATATAAAATGAATTGTTAAGGGTAACTTATTAATATACTTAAACTCGAACATAAATTCAATATTGACTTTCTCATCCATTCCGAGACACTTAAATATCGATTTCCCGTTGGTCGACCCTTTCTCGAGACATTAAGTACGAATCTATGCCTAACATATAGTAAAACTGGAAAAATAATAATATCAACAGAGTAATTACAGTTGTTCTCTATCCACAAATAGATACAATGCCAACAATCTTGCCGGTAATTCGCCGCTTCAAATTGAGAATCGGATGTAAGCAAAATTGGAACCGAGAATTAGGTGGATACTGTAAGTAAATGACAAGTGGGATCGATTTGCTCGGTTTTTCCGAAATTCGTAGTGACACAAGTGGGATCAATTTGATCGGCGAATTATCAATAAGTTCTAGGAATGTCACCCATTGCGTGTACGCGATAATATACAATTAGAAGGATATTCATTGTTCATACATAGTTCATACATGGAGTTGTACAAATGTTCACCTCAATCGTGTAGCTGATGGGCTGTTATCTATTCTTATTTATAATACACTCTAATCAATTTTAGTCCAGCGGTATGACGTGAAGGAACTGCAATAAAATTATCAAAATACATATAGTAGGTATATAGTAGTAATGGCCAAAATGGCCCAGAATAGATCCGTGTCCGTCCGGGTCCGTCATTTTTTAAAGAATTGATTCCGTGACCGCCGCCGTCCGTGTCCGTGTCCGTCATCACGGAACCATTGTTTCGGGAAATTTTGAAAGGCAAAAACTTTTTTTTCTGTGATATCTTCGATTTTGTTATTTTTTTTTTAATCCAATGAGTATTTCTATTTACGGTCGGATTTGGCCCATGTACTGGAGGAAAAATCATGAAAAACTGGATTTTCACGAAAAATCATCGAATCGATTCAACTCATGTAATTTCGATTTCAGTTTCGCATCCCGATTCCAATCCGCTATCGCGCATTTAAATCCAGTGAGTATTTCTATTTACGGTCGGATTTGGCTCATGCTCGCATATCGTACTGGGGGAAAAATCATGAAAAACTGGATTTTCACGAAAAATCATCGAATCGATTCAACTCATGTAATTTTGATTACAGTTTCGCATCCCGATTCCAATGCGCTATCGCGCATTTAAATCCAATGGGTATTTCTATTTTCGGTCGGATTTGGCTCATGCTCGCATATCGTACTGGAGGAAAAATCATGAAAAACTGGATTTTCTCAAAAAATCATCGAATCGATTCCATAGCTGTCCATTTTACATTGAGCTGATGCTGACGCTGGCGCAGACGCTCCCAGTAGCCATTGCCCATACTAAAATGACCCATACTA
>JANTFB010055551.1:0-24631 GCA_026546635.1 Porricondyla nigripennis | reverse complement strand
CTACTTGCCAGTGCATTTGAAACAAAACCAAGTAATTTCCAATACACTCATAATACGAATATTTTCGTGTGTGCAGAAGGGACCGATCCACTACGAGCTGCTGAAATCAGGTCAAACCATTACAAGACAGCTGTACCGACAACAATTAATTCGTTTGAAGCGAGCATTGACAGAAAAACGGCTGGAATATGCGACCAGGCACGAGTCTGTAATTTTCCATCATGACAATGCGTGACCACTGACCACACGTTGCTATACCGGTCAAAAATTACCTGTAGAATAGTCGTTGGGAAGTTTTACTTCACCCGCCATTTGCAATAGACTTGACGCCATCGACTGCCATTTATGCAAAACGCCCTCACTGGAATGCGCTTCACTTCTGAGCAAGGTAGCAAAAATTGGCTTCATTCGTTCTTGGCCTCAAATGGCGAAGCCTTTTTCCGACGCGGAATCCATTTGCCACCAGAAAGGTGTTAAAAAGTGATCGCAAGCGATGGATAATATTTTGAATAACATGTAAATTAATTGAAAAAATTTCATCCAACAAGTTCGGGTTCCAATGTATACAATGTATTAGACAAATTGCAGATAATGAATTGTGTTCATTTAATTTTTTTTATTACAAAAATTTATTACAATATGATTTCATATAGGTATATTTTGGAGAGGGGGCATATTCAATAGAGGTTCATGTTCATTTCAATGATGGTGTTTCAGTAATATTTCATTTATTTTACGAACTATCTTTAAAAACAAAATCAAGTCCGATCACAGAATTTCCACAGGATGCGAACAAATGTGTTGGACTCGACCAAACCATCCATTCCTTTAAGTGCATCAGCCGTTGCGAACCTTTTGTGTCGCTGTTTTTAACCACAAATCTGTTTATTAGTTCAAGTGCATTGGGCTGCAGACTTTCGCCAGGTGAATGACCGATAGAGTCAAAGTTCATACTATTTTACGCGGTCATCGGTAAGGCCCCAGACTACGAATACTTTTAGGTGATAAAATGCCATGAACTGTGGGAAGCTATGAGTGCATTTGACAAAGACCGACAATGGAATCATGGTTAATCAATTAGTTAATTATAAACATCATAATACGTATGTCCCCTAGTGCGAGTGACATAATTGTTGACTGTATTATTAGGTTCGTACATAATGCAATCAGAAGAAATGCGATGCATGCAATACACAGGATACATATTTATAAAAAACTAAATAAATATAATAAATGGTTTTTCGTTTGTCTACTGACATCATTTGATTCGGAATTTTGTGAAACAATACTATCCGTCGCGCACATAATACTGCGTATCTAATGTTATTGACGGTAGGAGTATGATAACATAGTGCCCATTTTTTCTTTTTCTTCTTGGCTTCTTGGCCAATTTTGCCTCTGAGGCGAGCTGAATCGAACGCACGAAGTGCGGCCCCAGGGCAACAAAAAAAATCTTCTTTGTAATATGTAAATCTGAAATGGTTAGCGATACGGAGTCAAATAGACAAATACTTTGAATCCGAGCCAGGAATAGATGCAAATGCAATGGGAAATGCGTGAGTATGATGGACACTGTGACGTTCATATAGCCTTGTTTCGTAGATTATTTTTAATATGTTTAGTGTGCAATATTTATTAGGTGTAATATCAAATATCAATGAAGGTGGAACAACAGTTAATTTCGATCGATTTGCTCTTGCGATGTCCATTTTCAAAATGACATCATTATTTTGATGGCAACCGATTAATTTTATTGGTGAGACATCATAATCGAGAGAATGCATTCGATCCGGATTGTTTCATTCTCGATTTTTTATTGTAGAGATCCGAAAGATAAATGTTGGATATCTCATATATATCTACAACGCATGAACTCATTTGATATCCCCTAGCACACATATTTCATTTATTCTATGGAAATGACAATTATTTAAGAATGTTCAGTTTTACGAACATAACAAAAATCGATCATAAAGAAGCAATCGTCTGAAGTTGAAGGAAGGCATGGAATGCATTGTTATGTTTCCGAATGTGAAATGTTGGTCGCAGATATCACACAAATTCCAACAGCTAATTGGGAGCGAATGAAAGGACATTATTCCATGAAATGAATGGAAGAACAATTATGAATATAAGCGCAACTGGCCGATCGCATTAGCAGGTTGGCCAGTAAAGTGGCACGACAAAAAAAAGTGGCAAAAGGGCACATCAAAAATATGGCACGTCACTTTGTAAAAGCGACACATATTTTTGATGTGCCCTTTTGAAAATATTGACGTGCCACTTTTACTGAAATGACGTGCCGCTTTTACAAAGTGGCGTGCCATTTTTTTTGATGTGCCCTTTTACAAAAATGCTATGCCCAAATACCAGGCACCCGCATTAGCAATTCAAGGATGGCGAGCTCCATGCGTTGATTTCCAATTAACGCGTTCGCAGTGCCCTGGAAACCAAGATGATTTTGCTACCAGAACTATTTCTTATGCAAATTCATCGCTCAGCAAAGTCATTTCCAGCATCTGATGATGACATGAGAATAATGGCACTTTCGGAATCAACTAGACCATCTCAAGAGAATGAAAATCTATTACGATATTTTTCAAATCTTCAATTTTATCGCCGATCCACATCGTACTTGCTTTTTGTGTTACTCGCATAACAGAGGGTGCATTATCGATGAAAAGAAGTACGTGGTCGAAAAACTACGGTCCCATGAACACGCGTACGAAGCACAAAACAATGGAATTAGGACACAATACACCACAAAGATCGTCATTACATAAATGAAAAAATATCATCCCAATGTGAAGGTCTAGAATGAGCCGACGACTGATCTTGAAATTGTGATGGAAAGACCATCCGCTCCCAACGGCCCGCAGCGACGCCTCAACAAAGAAAATAGAACCGTTGTTCATGTGAAGAAAATACATTGACATCGACAATTAACATGATAACGTAAGAGAGCTTCTTTTAAAAATATTTTTTCGTTCCTTTATGTTCCCAATGCCAGCTTCCATGTACTCATTTTATTATAGTAATCATTTATAAGATGTAATCAAGTCATATGAAATGTTATTTAGAAAAAGTGTGAACGAACGGAACGGGAAACCAATTTTTTATTCATCTTCCTCTCGCGCGCACACACAAATACGCAATCACAACACATCGCCCAACCTCCTAACTGACCCACACACATACACACCACCGCACGAAGACTGCGTTCAGGATGGTATCGAACGAATCAGCCTATCTTTTTGCCGGAATGAAACCGATAGACATAGCCGTGGATGAGACGAGACGCCTGCACGTGGCCAGACGTATCGAAGTCACTTCGGGCGAGACCGAACGGAGAGAGGAATTCGCTTCGCTGTAGTCGCTGGGCTGCATTCTCGAAGGGACACGTGATGGACCCACAGACTGATTCCGAACATTGAGATATGGATGAATTGAAAATATGGAGGATTAAACTACCACTTGACGTGATTCCTGACCGTAAGTTACAGAGAGGTTACCGGAAGTACCTACACCGCTTCGGACATTTCGATTCCCCGCTCCCCACGGAGTAGAAGAAGATGCAGAACACGTAATGTTCAAGTGCCCAGGTTCTGAGGGGAGATAGAGATGCTCAACTCAAGGCAACTAATGAGACGATCAACGAAGGAAACATACTTGGAGAAATTCTGAAACCGCAGGAGACGTGGAACACAGTTTGTTCCGTAGCGATACTTATAAACGAAAATCTGAGAGCAGTAGAAGCACTGCGGAGAAACAACACCTCAGATTGACAAGCCAATAAGGCTAGTCTACTCTTCGAAGTGATACCTAACGACAGCCACTTGGGACCAACGGCAACAGAGAATGACAGGTTGTGTTCAAGTCGATAGGTATCCGACAGTATTGTTCGCTGGAACCATTCTCTTTTGAATATTTCCCACCTTCCCCCACACACACTTGTGCCCGCGCGAGCGAAGATTTCTGAAATTAAATGGACAGGTGGTTCAAATACGCGAGGAAGGATCCGCCGAATATGTATAGGCTATAGGCAACATGAGCGACACCAAGCATTGGTCGCCAGATACCGATGTATTTGATACAAACATTCATAATATGTAATATATAATAATTATACATGTATTTATATTTTTAATTTTTTTTAATTACATTTTCTACATTTCAATCGTTTAATAATATGGTTTTATTGTATTCATTATTATAAATATACGAATTACACAAAATGAAAATAAAAAACTGTTTTTTCTCTTTTGCCTTCCAATACATTGACCGTGAACATGAATTTTCCACATTATGTAGGAAAATATGAAAATGTACTGTCGAAATGAAGCCAAATGAAAAAGCGGGTGAAAAAATCGAAATGAAATTTTCGAGCGCTTGCAAACAGTCACGTAAGTATACCATTCAAATATGCTTCTCATTCATCGGAAACACCAAATTTGTTACAAAAATGAAATTCAGTAAACGAACCAGATGGGGTGTTTGTATTTTTTCTTTTGTTTTGATTTGAAATAAATATTACATTTTACAAATACATCAGCAACACGATTCCTTTCCTTCGTATGAATCGGGATCGGAAAATGTCGCTGAAAAATGTGTGTGCTCATTCGTCAACACATCGACCCGTTGATTGTTCACATCATCTGTGTGCACAATACTTCCGTAGCAATGTGATGTGAACTCTCGTTCATCGTTTTTCTTTGTGGCGTTTCGATTTTCAGTGCGGAGAAATTATGTTCGCCGATTCCTTAATGTAATTGGTGTACAATTATTATTACATAATTCACTTTATTTTCATTTGATTCATAGATGACCTATTGTATAGTCGGCCACAATAGTATCTTCCCGTAGTAGGTTGGCTGTATTGTGGCTCCATTTCGCCACAAGCCATACTTTCGCAAATTTCATCGATAAACACATTTTTCCAGAATCTGCACTACCGACACTCGGATCCGATTTGATAAAAATGTGAATTTGTTTTTGTATTTGTTATTAGTTACAGTCTTCGGGAGAAAACCTCAATGACATCGCGACTGAATTATTCAAATTGACTGAATGTCACTCATGCGGTGGGCCCGTGTACTCTTCTGACCAATACCTAGTATACACATACACTCTCAATGCAATGTGACCCTCAAAAAGCTATGAAGTCGCCATAATTTCTCGCTGGTGAAGCCAAACCTGAAACATTTCACTTATTCGGTCGATGCGGTGTCCCCCAATCGGCAAGTGTGCTTACGTCGTGCAAACAAACAGGATAGATGTCGTATTTGTAGAGCTTGACAGATCCCAATGCGTTGAGCATATACTGCGACATGAGCTATAGGGTGATACGGCGATTTTTCTAAGTATTCGGCTGCACACGATCGGTGGATTGAGAACAGCTTAACCCGAAGGACCCTACTTGGCGTCGATGTACTCGAAATAATATTCACAATGTTTGCTTCTATTGACTGTGCTACCAACCATATCCGTTTCCAACGCAGATTCAAGTTTAATTTCGAAACGACAATCGGGAAGATACTGTTGAGACTGACCACATGTAAGTAATGTCTATTTATACGTAATAATCTATATAGCTATATAGATAACAACACGGTTTCGCCACTGTATTTATGATTTTAAATATGAAATAGATATTTAATTGTTTTTATTGTTTATCATTGATATCTCCACATCAATATATGTATGTATGGATTTTGTTAGTCATTATTTATGTTTGTAAGTGTGAACGGCAAACGTATTTATGCACGTATCGTCTTTACTCATGTATAATTAGGACAATATATGTATAATGTGTTTATGTGTGAAAGTGTTGTTTTTGCATATGGACAATCGAACAATAAATCTAAGTTGCATCTACGCACTATCGTAGACGAATCGATAGGAGAGGACATTCATTTATGTCTACGCTGCATATGAACAATTTTTTTGAGAATACACAAAAAAAAATAATTGCCAAACTTAGCATGACCAAAGTAGAATTGAAGCGGCTGATCCATGAACGTTGGAATGAATCATGGGACTGTCAAGGGGTGTAGCAGTACATAGAAGGAGTCTCTGATTTGAGAAGGCTCCAAAAGACTGGTCCGAATGGAAACAATTGGATTTGCGTCGTAAATGCCAGTTCTCCCATATGCCAGTTCTCGATATTAATTCCGAGTGTCACAGTGCAGGATTCCTCAACCCGATATTGCTATAATTGGCAGCATGGAATTTGAAGCGAAAGAGAGTATGGCTGCGAGATCTGTCATTTGTGAGAGAAGCAATTTCTTCTCAATTTTCCAAGTCACTGCAGTTCTCCTCGATTCCTCGAATCAGGGTATCAGTTTACTTCCTGCATTTCTAGGAAATTTGCCGTTTGAAAATTATGAATTCATCTATTGATTTCTCTTTTCCGAATCATGAATGGCGTACCCAGTCCATTCTTTACATGCGTGCACTACTTGCCACCAAATGAAGAGTATTATCTACGATCTCACATTAACATTTCTATTTTCACAATACGAATAGATTTATTACGAACGGATAATAAGTCATATGAAGCCAATACAAAAATACAATGATTTCCATATAAAGTACATTATACACATGTGTAACGTTTACATCCTATTCAATTTAGTATTTTTAGCAGCAGATCAATGAGTTGCCTTTTCACCTCCTCTCTTTTTGTTTTCTTTGCAAATATATTTAATGTCTCTTTCGTCATCATAATCAGTCATTAAAAGAAAATCAAAGAATTTCATATATAAAATGGTGTGTTTTTGTTTTGTTTTGTTTTTTGTTTTTAATTTCGAAATTTTGAATTATCATTGTATTTTACACTTTACAAACGAATGTACATGGGTTTTTCCCGCTCCCCCCTCCCGCTTTCCACTTTGCCCACACTGAAACTTTGTGTATGTCAATCCACCAGACAATTTTTTTTTTGTTTTTTCTTTACTTTTTACTCATTTTTGTAAGGCTCTACATATATGTGTGAAATTATATGTATGGATTTGTATATATAATATATATTTATTTATTTTATAATAATATATACTTTTTCATTGATGACGAAAAGTGGGCAGGGTCTCTTCAGACTGTGTAAAATATTTTTATACATGGGTTGGGAATTTCTTTTTATTCAGATTTTCAATTTAAATATAAAATTCAATTTGTTCGTGTAGCGATAATCTTAATGATTTTGTAGAGAAAAAATGGAATTGAATTTGAAGAATTACTCTATTTTGCAGTTTAAAAAAATCCCATGTTCGATTTGGGATCACTATTGGGTAAGAAAGTTTCATAATTTCCAAGAGATGTTCGGATTCACTGGCATTCGAAGTTAAATTACTATATTTTTCTTCTTCTTCAATTTAGCGCGAAATTATTTTTTCATGTTGTTTGTTGATTTTCAATTTATTAATTTTCTTTTTTATGGTACACTATACAGCGATGTTGATTTCGGCAGAAAAAATATTTTTATTCAATAATTCAAATGAAATAAATCTCTTTTTCACATCTTCATCGTTATTTTCTTCTTTGCCTCCTCCCATTAAAAATATTTTTTTTTTTGACTATCGAACTGTGTACATTCATCTACGTTCACCTATACACTATAAGTTTATTTTGAATATTCATATATCTATATTATACGTATGTAATATGTTTGTTATATATATAAGTGTGTGTGTATTTGATTTTAATTACAAAATATTACATGTCTCTGATGAATAGCATGTGCATATATAATTATTATAATTTTCATTGGGTAGATTACATACAGCGATTAACTGTACAGATACACCTCTGAATGAAACAGTGATTTCGTACGAAATCACCACTTCAGACGAAGGGTTCCTGATTGGGGTGACATCACAGTAACGTTAGCCCCTAAAAACATATTTGAATGTAAATTTCATATGAAGATTACGTTAATAGTTGTTTTATTCTCATCTTGTAGCATCATTACATACATTTATATGGGTTTATATTATAGTTTTATACTTTTCATATTTATGATTTTAAGCGATTTTTTTCTGGAAAAAATAATAATGGAATAATGATGCGCATGAATGTTTGTATGTATTCCATTGTATTACATGTAATAGGGGATGTAGTATGTATGTATGGTTTATATTGAAAGTGGTATAAAACTACATGCTAAGTTTTTAAAATGTTGAGTGCATAATGCATACTGCTGTTGTAAATACGTACTTCGCAACGAGTCTAGGTCTACAATCTACATGTATTTCGTATATAAGGTATTAAATGTATTATTTTTTATGTATGTATAAATGTCTAATAATAATATATATATATGTGTATCTATATTTATGAACAGTAAATGAGACAAACGCGAATACAATCCATTCACCGAATTAATTTCTCAACCTATCGCTCGGATTTCTTAATTGTGTAGTATTTATCATTTGGGTATTAGGTAGATAGTAGACACTACAAGTGTTATTAAGGTATTACATATTATTACTACTATTTATTTTTTATTGTATTTTCAAATGTTCTTCTCGATTTTGTGAGTTGAGTGTGTTTTGTTTTAACTGTGTCAATGTCAATGATCAAGGAATTAAAGTTTGTTATTGGTGAATTGTTGGCAAAAGTCTACAATCATCATTTCGCGAACACGATGAATGAATATTACAATTCTAGATGAAAATTAAAGAAAAAGAAACAGAAATCTTACATTATTTATATCAGTCAGCAGAAAGAAAAGCGTTTTGACCGCTGCATCATTATTAGAATCAAGCTCTAGTGCATGCACTCGGAATTCTCATCGAATGGCAAATGAGGAACCACTGTGTTTGTGTTTGAGTGTGTTAGTGTATATGTAATCTTTGTAAGTCTGCGCGTGTGTGTCTGTTTGTGTGTATGTGTGTATGTGAGTTGGTTTGCGCTGTACACAAATACCTAAATATCGATAATAACAATACACAGCATTTTATTAATCAACCTGAGACCTAATACAAACTCAATTCTTTTGAGAACATTTGTTCCCACTTGCTCTTGCTTTTTCGCCGGCAAAATTTCATACAAGTTACACCTCACATATAATTTACACGTGCAGTATGTGTTTCGATGATGGTGAAGATGATGTTGTTGTTCAATAAAAAAAAGAATACTTTAGTCATACGGAGGGGGAAGGGGGGGCTGTTGGAATGGGGGATTTTGGAAGGGAGGGGATGGGGGATATCATTATAAATCGATAAAGTACTGATTATTAGTTTGAGAACTTAAATTGCTAATTTAGTAGTTCATGTCAATTGATGATGATTTCAAACAAAAAAATTTGTGAGATTTTACAAAATGCCGTTAGTCGGCGGCGGACCAATTGGTCCTAAATTTGTGTTTGTATTCGACTCGGTTACATTGGCCGATGTCGATGATGACGATGTGCTCGCGTTTGATGCGACACTGTTGTTCAATGTGGTGCTGTTTGTGTTCGATACACTCGTGCCATTGATGCTGTTACCGATGACATTGGTCGTCGATTTCATCATGAAGAATTTCTCCAATTTGGCAATGATGTGCTTGCCGTAGGTGTACTTTCGTAATGAATTCATGTGCGGTCGTATTTTGTGCATTAGAATTTTACGTTGCGTGGGTTCCGACACATCAATCATCTTCTGAACCACGTAATTAGCATATTGATCCTTCATCATTACATGCAGAATACTGTTCGCAAACGGAAACAATAATAATAATAATCATAATAAATACGAGTGATTAATTTATTGTCATCAACTCTGGATGGTGGCGCACTGTGGCGTACAGAGATCCATGTGTACAAGAATGTCGTCATACCTATCATTGAATGAACAGACTTCTTCGATGAGGAATGCACGTTCGGCTCGGGTTGCATGCGTTACACATTTCTCAACGACATTTGAGGCAAATTTATGCTGCGACAGCTCCAGAACCTTGCCACGAACGCTGGCAATCAACACTGACTTATCCTCGGGTTTGCCGTGCTCTATTCGATGCAAATACAAAGGGATTATTCATGTGGTGTATCAAACTGTTTAGGTAGTACGGAAGCGATAATAAAAGCTTCATCCGAAGAAGAAACACGACTATATGATGTGAGGAAATTACCTAAGACATGTTGAATAACATAATTTCCATATTGATCCTGGATGAGATTTTTGGTATGCGCATGCAGTTCGGTTAGGATTGGAGTAGTTTGCTCAGCCGTACAGTGCTCGAGGATTCGCTGGATGACACGGCACCCATATGGGTGGGTACTGAGAGTGTATACTTGGCCAGAGAAAGCACTGATTATGAATTGCAATGCACCCGGCTCCACACATTCAATGCATTTCTGAACAACATGATTTCCATTTTGATCTTTAACGCATTTGAGCACGTGACCGTCCAGTTCGCGCACAATATCTTGCTGTTGTTCGGATGAAATACTTTCGAGTGCCTTCTGAATAACACGACAGCCATACATTTGCAGTGCCAATGGCAACACATGACCTTTCACCTGTGATGCCAATGCGGACTTTTGTTCGGGCGTACCAAACTCAAAGAATTTTTGAATTACGTAATTGCCGAATACGTCTGTCATGAGACCGTAGGCAGATGAAATAATTTCACTGAACACCAATTGCTTTTCGGTCGAAGTTGCGCGCTCTAATTTTTGTTGGATGAATCGTGAACCATGTTGGTCTTGTGAAAATTCAACAATGTGATTGGTCAAGTCGCGCAACTGCAAACTCGGATAGCGTTGATTGCGAAAATCTTCGAGCAAACGTGAACGACCGGTGGGACGATCCAATGGGGTTGTAACAGCTGGTCGAACTGCCTGCACGGCACCTGGCAATTTCGAGAACAAGGAGCTTGACGAACCGAAGATCGCATTGGCAGCGAAAAGACCGACTAGAAAAAAATCCAATAACAAATTGTATGAGAAATCAATCGATTGCACGAGAAATGGGCTTTTTCCTTACCTGTCGAGTTGGTTGTGTTGGCTTTTGCACCGGGTGCTCGGTTTGAAACAAGTGCACCGAGACCGGTAGGCGGTGGCGTACCGGGTGCTGCCAGTGGACTGGACGATGCCATTGTACCAAGTCCACCATAGTTGTTTACGGGCCATTTACGGCCAGCCACTGATCCTACACCCGCACCGGAAATCGACGTCGTGCTATAGTCCAACGATGGGCTGAATGCAGACGTGTTTCGATCGAAGGAGTCACGTCGTGCCGACAGCGATGAGGCATTCAATGCTAAGCCTGGACAAAAAATTAATGGAAGAATAGTTGAATAATTGGTTGCCAGGTAGCCAGTTAGCCAGTTGGACTTTACCATAGATGAACCAGTGAAAATAAAAATGATTTAGAGGTAACGTGAAAAAACGCAAATTCGGAACATGAAAAGTTGAGAATATATGAAAATAAGAGTGCAACATCAAATTATGATTACAATAGGTAATTTATTCGTTTCGCATTTTTCATGTTCTGAATTTGCGTTCACATTCTCTCTAAC
Organism: Porricondyla nigripennis; assembly: GCA_026546635.1. NCBI lineage: Eukaryota > Metazoa > Arthropoda > Insecta > Diptera > Cecidomyiidae > Porricondyla > Porricondyla nigripennis. Next base: position 13,132 of record JANTFB010055551.1, on the reverse strand, counting down.
GCATCTTGGAATCGAACTAATTGGACGTAGAAAGAAATTGATGGCAATTATCGGTTCGAGAACATAAGATGTGACATCTGAACTGAAGAGCCTCAAACTTTCTGGAGGTCCTGACTCCTATCGGTGCATTGCACCTTCGAGTGAAAGAATGGACAAGCACATATTCGGCGTTCTCCGGGTTTACGCATGTTGCTTTCACATGGATTTTTGATCAGTTCCATGGATTTCAGAGTGTGAGTTGAATATGTACAGAAAAATTGTTTGTAAATTTTCATAACATTACCGTACGTATTAAACAGACGAGGATATAGTATTATGGTACACACTATGTTAACGTCTACATTATAACCATTGCACACGTCAAGTGCAATGAGCTCTCCCGCGTAATATGGTCGGAATATTACATCATAAATATGGCGATCGATTGTCAATCAATTTAATTAAATCAAAAAACGAAATTACTATCTACCAAAGGAAATGGCGATAATGGCTGCACAGTGCTCCTCGGCGGACTGGTGTTGGTAGCATTATTACATTTTTTATATTATACAATATGGACAACACGAATATTATGAATGCACTCGTTCGATGAAAAAAAAAAGAGGAAACTCTCGGACAACGTACAGTGAAATCATTTCATATTTTCTGCGCGAATTTATCGATTCGTAAGGGCAATTCAAATGGAGATTATTCCGGTGCTACGTGCATTCGATCGGACGCCGCATGCGACAAACATTTTCTGTTACATATGAATATTGAATATTATTTTACACATAGAAAATGATAATAAAAATATTAATCGGACGACGGCAATTATTATTATTACTGTTCCATTCATCGATTCATTTATTATGAATATGATCTGCTTTGCCATAGAGAGAATCGATACAAAATATATGTATACATTTGTTACTCGAGCCGATCGATTCGTTTTTCGTTTATGTACACACAACTCAACACGGGATCTGTCTTGAACGCACTTGCGAGAAAAATCAGAATGAATAAAACACAAACGAAACGAAATGCTGTCTGTGTGCTGGATGTGTTGCTTACCTGCGACACTGGAACCATTCTGCTGTGAATAGAGATTTTGCTGGGCCGCTTGTGGCTGTGTTGGATACATTGAAGCTTGCGGTCCTCTCTGTGCGCCAGGTGGTACGAGCACAGGAGCAGGACTGACCAATCGCATAGGTGTACCAGTGCGTGGTCCCATAACCAGTGAACCGCTTTGATCGTAAAACGCAGGGATCACCTATTTTATTCAATTCAAAATGGGAACGATTTGTGGTTTTCTTATATTCATTTTTTACAACGGTGACTCTGCGTAGTCTCTACAACTCGCATCATTCCTATGTGCAATATGACATTTTTTCTATTGTTTATTCGGCTTGAATATTCGCATGATATTATATTTACAAGATTTACCACGCATCGAAATTTTTCAGTCTTCATTATATAGATCGCCATACCCGCCCGAAGTTTACAGGAGACGAGCCGACCATAGCACAATGGGAATACTGAAATTAGTGAGAACAGGATGTCGGTCGACATTCGACATTTCTCGGTCGAGTCCGAGCGAAGCTCGTATTCGGAGATTACTTTCAGATTCAGATGACGATATCATTTTCATCATGCGAAATGTAAATAAAGTAATGAGGAAAAAATTGATCGACTCGCTCATACAAGTACAATATGTTCGAAACATTGGGAATTAAAGTGACCAAATCCAACAAGACATGTCGACAAGACGCTTTTCAGCATTTTTGTTGATTTCGCAATAAACGGAAGAACCGATGTGAAATTTGGACACGATCTTCACTGTGATTTGATTGATGCGAAGCTCCCACGTTTGCAACGTTAGATAGAAGAAGATTAGAGACGAGTTCAGACTGGCCGCTCGTTTCGATAATTCTCGAATTCCCTGTTATGTCACGGTGCCAAATAGTGCTGCAAGGCGAGTTGAAGCGAACCACATTTGCACTGAGAAATAATTTCGGTCTCCATTTTCAACTTTCAGTCGACAAATGAAATTGACGGAGGGCTCATTTATCATGCATGAGTTGCGGGTTGCGGTTGAAAGGTTGCGGTTGAAAGGCTGTGGAGGTGCTGAGCTGAAAGGGCTGAGTAGTCAAGATTTAGCATCCTTGACGCCTTGACGCCTTGACGTTAAAATTTCGATGCGCAAAATATATCCAAAAATGATATCTAGTTGAATTGGCCGAGCTTGTCGCTTTTTGGGTGAGTGGTGGAGTGGCGATGTACTCCCTGTATAGATGTTCCATTTACATTAAACAATTAGTGTTATGGCTCAAGAAACTAACTATTAAAATAAACGTTGAATGGGTCTCGAATTCGTATTTTACAAATTATTTCTGACATGTGAACTTGCTCAGAACAGAACGACAACAAATATACAGTTAATTTGAATGGAATTTTGATAGAAAAACATCACGAATATTGTGTAAGATGTAGTTGAGTGTACCAACCTGATAAGATGGTTGACTATCGCCGGGTTGCTGTGATGGCGTCAACGGTCTACGCGGTTGCGTACCTTGCTGTGGAATCAAATTGGCCGGATAAACGCCCCACGGTGCGACGCCATAGTATTGCGGCATGCTAGCGGCAGCGATGAGGCCCATATACTGAGCAGCATCCTGCCCTGGATTGATGACATATGGTGCGGCCTGTTGTGCAGCAGCCGCATACGCGCTCTGTTGTGCCAAATATTGCTGTGATTGCAATGGTAGCGATTGAGGCAGTGGCTGACCACCAGGTTGACCAGGCGGTGGCACGCCAGTATTTGATGCCAAATTCGGATTCTGAGATCGAAAGAGTTGCTGCAATTGAGGGAACGGGAAAAATGGAAGCAAAAATTAACGAATGTGATATACTGCATTGATTCGCACACGTATATTTGGTGTTTATGATTATGCGGGTGTGCTTGTGCGCGCACGCTACCGAATTCGATTGAAAAATCCGCGGCACCAAGTACAATGAAATAATTAGTTTACCCGTTTTCATAAGTCATCATCACAAATAGTGCATGAAGTACTATGGCCTCGTTAAAATCTATAGCCCTATAAGTATTACGCGACCGTACCGGCAATTGGCATCGACGCTACATGTGGGCATTACCATAGTCATAACAACAATAATATCTAATTACCCGAATGGATTTATGGAGCTAATAAAATGCATTCGACAGGTGCAGAGAAACAGCAACCAACCAAAACAAATAGAGTTTCGGTGAATAGCACTTCTTGCGGTAGATTTTCGACGATACTATCGTATGTATAATGGCCAGCGATATTTCTAATTTTTCAGTTTGCGCGTCGAATCACAATAATAGCAATCGCATGAAATGTTCTTTCTATTCACACTTGAGCTGTTTTCAATTATTCATTAGATTTAGAAAGCGCAAAAAAATACACGAAATTCAGTCGGTCTACACTCTACAAGAATGTGGTGTGATTTTGTATGCCGGTGGCGCACGCACACACAAACTCAAGGCGCAAGACATAGTTGAATGGATACACGGAGTGCCGAAGTGCCCTGACATTATGAAAAAAAAATTGCATGAGAATTTCGAAACGATTTTTCGCAACCATTTTCAAGCCAATTGAAATAGTGTAATTCTGCCACTTCTGAAACTTTAATGGGATTTTAATTCGTAATTCCATTCAATTGGCGAACACCGAAAATCCGCCAAAATACTCAAATGTTTTGGCAGATGTCAACTCACATTACTACCACAGCAATCAACAATTTGTGCTGCAAAACACTCTCAGCATTCCGTGTAAGGAGCACACATGCGACGTGCAACGTGTAGAAGAGGAAAATCGCCATCAAACTAGCAATGATCATCGGAGACTACAATATGTCTAGAGCTCTAGATCTAGAAGATGATCCAGTTTCTGCGTGATTGCCCGAGATCTTTCGCAAGATTTTCGATACAATTGTGATCGATGGACCGATATCAATGCAGGGCACAGGACGCACCATACACCCCCCCACCTGATGGCAATTGCCCGTGTCACCGCTTTTTTGTGTTCAAGTTCATCACTTATTAAATCGGCCGGTGCATCTATTATCATTATGAATTGTGTGTTCATCGAATTTTCCGCCAGACGGCACTTAAACACCTTTAATGTACGATGTGTGTGTGTGCCAGCGCCTATATGTGATAATGGCAAGTATGTTCGAGCAAATGAGCATTAATAACTTAACATTCAGTAACGAAATGTTTCCCTGATACACTGCGTGCAAATATAAGCCGATTTTATATTCAAATTCACTGGATGCCTCTATTTACACGCATACAAATTAGTCGTGGGAAGGATTTCACAGTTGCATACGAGGCGTTTATCGTTCTATATTAAATTTTATGATATTGTTTGTGCGGAGTATGTGTGGGGGAGAAGGAGGCGGAGTGATAATGAACGTGGGCATCACCTCCGCATTTATTCAGACGGATCTGTGTTAACAGGGAACACATGTGTTCTTCAGAAATGGAAATTCAACTCATTGAGTCACATTTATTACGCACTATATTGGGTACAGTGACGGCATGGCCTGTTACACGAAATCTGTACGAGCTTTTGCTTTTGACGATGGCAAAGTGGTGGAATCGCGCTACACTATCTTTGAAACTGACATGATGTGCACAGCTGAAACGCGCAAATCCTTTGATTCAACGCATAGTGTACCACGACTACGACACAATTATTTAAATTACTTTAGTGGAAGAGACGTTCAGACGATATGTTTGGATATGTAAATTCCCTGCGCGTATCAACGTATCATTGAGTGTGCGTCGGTTGGATGAGGCGGAGACAAAGTTTTGTGCCGATGAGTTTGGGCGAAGACGGAGAATTTTCAATGCGAAAACTTTCGATGCCATTTCCCCTCGATGATAATCATGAAATTAACTTAGAACTACCATGACCACGTTCTGTTCTGTAATGCAATTCAATGCGAATAGACATGGACAAATGAACATATCCAAACATCTTTTATAGGATGTCCGAGGAATATTTGATCTCTACGAAACCATCAGTGTGGAGTCCATTGCATACTCGATCATGTGTACAAACGACTATTTCCTCTGTGTCCGCGTGATTCTCCAAAAGCTCAACGAGCCACTGATGTACACTGTACAGTAAGTACATGCATGAAATTCCCTATTTGTCTTTCCCGGTGACCACTGGAACCCGCGTCAAGGAGCCTTCTCTACAATACATTGGATTCGACTTATAAAAACGACAGAAAAAGGAACAAAAGCCGCAAAAGAAAATTCAGCTTTTCTGTCGACACAGAAGAGCTGCGAAACGGACAATTGCGTCACAAGTGTGCAAATGATGGCCTGAGGACAGCAATAGGAAACATGCATTTACCTTTCTCAGATGGCACTGCCTCGCACTTCTTGCTACCGACACTGATTGCGAGTAGAAATGCGTTCGTCCGGAATGATCGAGTGAATGTTCTGGACCCGATGTGTGACAGTAGCGCATACCAGGTAGGTGTATGTGATTATGCCTGTTCAAGAATTCTCGCGAAGTCCGCTGCGTTGCACTTATTGATAACGGTGTACGGGCATTTATACGGAAGTGTGTCTAGATATGTCACCAAATGTCGCAGCACTCTGCCGCCGATTCATTCGCAACATGTAGTGGTGCATTGTTTCCAATGCATTGGTTTCAGGTTATATCAAATGGCTTACATGGAGCGAAAAGCGGGCAAAGAACATGATTTCAAATTTCATTAAAAGCGTTCGCGTATCCAATGAGCATGATGTCGTTTATTATGTCGTCCATTCGTTCGATGTGGTTTGGCAGCGCCGATGCAACGTGCGTCCATATTAATGTGCGCGTTAAACCGTATACAAGTAACATGCGAATCGAATGACGTCATTTCGATGGCTATGCTGGGACATTACAATCGTGGAATTACCGTTCAATATGTATCGTCACACATAATATAAGGAGAAGAGCAGCTAAATTACGATCGAGCGTCGTCGGGACCAATCACGCTTCGGCCAGGAAAACGACCGTTTCGAATGATTCATAAAAACTCATGGGACACATTAATGGCGACAGTCGATCGTTAATGGATGCTGAAACGATATCTGCTGCGCTTCAATTATATTATTTTTCTGTGTTTTGTTTTCTTGCCATTGTTGCCGAACGAAGACCATTTTATTCGACTTCACCTATTAAAACTATTTTTATACATATTAATCTAATTCGAAGCACTTGTTGCACGCCATGAATACTACTCCATGCTGTACGTTGTTGTTCGAGAGAATCTTGTCTCGCCTTGGCAGGATATGTGCAATTGTACTTGTACATACACGCGTACCCGTACATATGCTCTCATTTCGCTCATTTCAACATTACATCATAGGGATTGGTTATCATCGCATTGGCTACATTCCGACCCATCAATGCCGCTGTACAACGCAATTGCGTCCATATTCATGCACGTTATGCATGCCTACACCTAGGCGATCTAACAAAGGTAATTTGATATTTCGCCACTCGCTCTCCTGGTGAGTGGGTCGTGTCTATCAGAACGAAAAAAAAGTTATGTGCACATATACATAGTCAAACCATCAACGTCAGTTTGTGGCCTGAGCTGGCTGCTAAAAAGGATGAAAACACATTCTTGTCGACCGCACCCGCAACATCGGCGCACCTAGCAAGACAAATACAGCCGTGGAAAAACACTATCATCCTATGCTCGTAATTGTTTTTGCCGAAGGGATTGGTAATGCGAGCGCTCGAAACGCACGTACGCAAATGTTCACGAAATCAAATGGCCGCCTCTTCATATCTGGGAAAGTTGAAAATGGATCTACACTTATTGATGTGAGACATGCGAAGAATGCAAGCGAACATGTGTGATGTCTTCGATAACAATCAGAAGTGATTCCACTTCGACCACTTCGGCTAACCGACCTGGTTGATATGGCATTGGCGCTACTTTCGCACCACTTTTCCGCAAGTCTTCGTGATGAATTTTATGTGGAATCGGAGACAAGGAAAACCGATCAATTGAATTATAATATTAGGGCTCACAAATATAACTTTTCCCGATGAACTTTACCGAGACGGGGGAGAAGACACGAAAAACAAATAAACTTTTCTTTGTCAATGAAGAGAATCAGTCGAGTGAATTGGGTTATCGTGTTAGTCGGACTTCAACAGTAAAATTGATTGCGTACATGACGTAGCGGTCGAGCCAATGTGTGACTGGTGCGATGAAAAATGCGTAGGCATATACTGCATAAGTGTACACTTATTTATAATCACTTCTCATGTAGATAGGTCCGGACGTTGTTGGCTGAGCTCGGACTCATTTACATCATTCGTAACATGCGTTTGTGGGCACGGGCAACACGAACTGTCGACAAATGACCACGATGTCACCGCTTCACACCTTATACGTTCGCATTTTGTCGCTTTTAATTAAAAAAGGATGGAAATCCTCCACGGGAATCTAATGTATTTTGTATTACATTACAATATGTTCATTTGATTACGTCATATATTCGGCCTCATGTGCGAGCTGCATCGAATTTTCGCAATTCGTTTTTTTTTTTGTTCATTTACAGCAGATGGCAGCTTTTTGAGCCGATTACAGGGTCTCTTTCAAGCTAGTTCGGAAGTCAAAACACCCCGCGTAAAGTTTGCCGCCCAGCTCTTGAAACTCGGTGAATCGTCAGACTCATTATGCTCCGAAGGGCATTATAAATTTTTCCGACAAGTTCCTACAAAGATCGCATGGAAGGATGTCCACAACCAATTTGTTGAGTTGAGTTAGCACTATAGTTGATGATGAATAATAAAATTAAGAGGTAAATCCACGAGCAAGTGACACTGATGCAAAAACGAATCAAGTAATTGCATAAACCATAAGCCACAGTATTAGAAAGCTGTTGAAATGGTCCCATAATCAGACAGCAGGTGAGCGGAAAATGGGCGCATTATGTTGTGCAACGTGTATTTTGCATTTTATTGATTCATGGAGACGGTATTTGTCATTTCCGTCGGAGCACGAGAATAATGGGAAGAACAGTTTTTCCGCTGCGATTTTGTTTTTTGCTGCCGGTATAAAAGTGTAGAGACGCGATGCCCTTGCACGGACGAAGTGGATCGTTATTTAAAACGAGTGGGGCATTCAGGAAATTAATCGCTCGAATGTTTAATATGCACCGCCATTTGTTTCATACGCACTTTTGCGAATTTTATTGTGGTAATATTGCAGTAACGACTGCAATGCACCCTCTCTTGTACACAACCGTCAAATCCCCATTCCTCACTTGTTTGTAATTATAAAATATATCGCGCACATTGTGCAAGCGCGTTCAGGCGTGCTTATAAATACGATGGATGCATTTGCATAATGTAGGTAAACACATGCAAAAACTGAGTTGCTCCGGTCGAATACTACCTGCGATTGCTTTGAATGGGTTGTACTTTGTATGAAAATGCGGTTAAGCTCAGTCAGTTAATAATCGGCCCCCTGGTAAAGCGTATCATGAATTTACGAATATGCGTATCCGTGTGCGTGGCTGAAGGTTGCTTGCGCACGAAAGGAATGCCGGAGATATTATTCGGAATTCACTCGATAACATTGATTTATTCAAGTCAGCTAGTTCTGAACAGCCCCTTGGGTGCAAGCATTACTGCCGCTATATTCGCTCATCTATTTATGATGCATCGCATTACGCTTATAAGCCACTGATGGTTTATGTGGTCCGCGAAATTGTTCGTGTAAATTGCATGAATGTGCATTGATGCTCCGACGCAGAATTCATTTGCTTCTAGAATGGCACGCGGAAATATTTGATGAAATGTTGTCTTTCGCTAGGTCTCCATAGAAAGCAAGTGCTTGCATCGCGAGAACGGGGATGCATTTGCTTCATTATAATATGCCAAAATTCAAAATGTATAAGAGATGCGCGCCACCTATCGGAGCTTCGGCCCATGATTCGATTCCGAAATTTGGCATCGCGGTGCGGAGAATTCGACACTGTTAGCATTATATACATTTTTTAATGCGATCCAAAAACAATGGTTGCCATTAAATATAATAAACAAACAATCCATAAATTTTAATGAATGAATGAACAAAATAGAAAAAAGGAGCAGAACAAAAGAATTTTAATTAAAAAATTGGTTCGAATGGGCTTCTATTCGATTTTGTAAAACCGCACCGAAGTGTGCGCACTCACATTTCATTGACATTACAATTAAAATGAATCTAATTATTCGCTTGATTTACGATGACGTTAATTAGTTGGACATGAAAAAAAAACGACCGAAAATACTTTCACACTTCGTGCGCCGTTGACGGAACAGAGTTTGCTTCGAAATAGAGCACACACCGACACACCGCACGCTGTGGATACCTGCCTTTGCGTGCAAAAATGACGCTCGGATGAAACACGTACGAGACGGGCCACCTTCTACTGCATGATAGAAGTGGGCACGCAAGTTTGGCCACAGTTGCTCCCCGACTCGGTAAAATCACATTTGATTCGTTACTCTAAACGCGAAACGTATGGATTTTCTTGTTGTTATTTTGTATGATGACGAATCATGAATGAATAGACTATTTGTTCAGATTGTACCGGACCGAGCCAAAAGCGATTATGGTGACAGCGAAATGGGATCGTGCAGTCGAGGCGGCCACAACAAAATCATTGGAAATGAGACGGCATTGTTCGCTGCCCAAACAGAGCGAAAATTTCCTTCGATTGATTTAAGTTGGGCTGGTCGAGTTCCGAATTTCATGTTTCGCTTGGGCGATTTGTGTCTTTTGCCACGTGCCACATTCCGTGTACAGTTTCGACTGTGGCGAATGATGAATGTGCATGATTTTTCGCGGGAAATTTCTTCGTGTAACTCAGCATAGGAGAGAGTGCGACACATTCATCGGTTGCCCTCATACGACAGCGTTGCGATATTATATAAAATTCTAAATTTATGCACGCGCGCCCGACAGAGAGATGTGCATGCATACGCATACCTTCCATACATACAACGTGTAATTAGTTATGAATTATGAATTCGCGTTCGCGTTCGCGTTCGCGGCAGAGGACAGACGAGTTCTTCTTTCCCCCCCAAATGCCTCATGTGTTGACCACGATTTTGGTTCAGTTGTTGCTGGGCAAAATCGAGTGTGACTGTGGCTATACATTCGGACTCGTTCTGTTCAACGATTTCACAATTTATTGAAGCGAAAAGATGAACGACCGCCGAAATTTCAGCGAATTTCTTACAATACAAACAACAACACACACACACGCAGCGGTGCAGCGCTCCATGTCCATAATATTCGTATCGAGAACGTATCAAGTAGAACAAGATTGTGCGCAAACTATGGAGCAGCGCAAGAAGAAAATGCGAACACAACAATGCAACTGTACCGTGAACGTTGAACAGCGAAAAATGAACTCTCCGCTGTTACCGAAGCTCGTTACTCATGCCCGAATTGCCCATATCGTTATGCTGGCCGCTGCAAGTTTTGAATTTTACTCTGCAAAAATGCGCATAGAAAAACTTTTTCCTCGCCGAACTCGCTCAATATGTTTAAGCCACGATGCTTACGCCAGGCAGTGCGGCCAACACACAAACACAAACACGCATATTCTGACCTTTAATTTCAAGTATTCTAGAGCGGACTCAAGCGCACCAAACTATTTAATTAAAATATTATTTCTGCATACTTTATCACTTTGCGCTCCCTGTTCAAATAAATAATAATAATTTAATCGCCCCGTTTTAGTTTAATCTCGTCAGAGGTGTAATTCGAATCATTTACTTTCATAAATGCAAGCGAAAAATTGTACACCGATCTCCCGAGCAATTTCAACACGTTCCTTACTTTTACTTGATTTACGGACGACGAATGATATGCGATGCTCAATTGAAAAAGGAAAATTATTATTTTAATTAGGTGCATTCATGTGCGCTCAAGTAGAATTTTGGCAATTGCACTTCTAATTGGCCATTTATTTGGTACGATGCGCGTCTCTGACTAGCCACGACAACATTCCGAGAATGTGCAAAGTTTTTCCTCAGTGCCGGATGATACTTCATACTCGTATGGGAAGAGAACTGAACCAATTGTCGAATACTGTTGATGTAGCCACTACCACTACATGGCACACGGTGTTCAGTGGACACTGATGCACGCAGACACACAAACTATGTTCCTGGTGCCGCTCCATCTCTCCATATGGGTCAAATATTAAATTATTGAAAGAGAGTGCTCAGCTCATCTTGTTTAATGTTCATGCTTTATGCATTCGAGTGCGGAGGTAGCGTCGAATAAAATTCCTTTCATCGCAACACGGCATCGCCTGATTTTTCTTCGCCCATTTGTCAGGTGGAAGAGTTGACTGGCAGCGTTTTTTGCGCCCGAAAAATAGAATAAATAAATGAGTACATTTTCGCAGCGGGACAGCTCTTCAAGCTAAACATTCTTGTTGACTTTCACTCCATCAAGTGAGCGCGCATAAATTTCCGCAGAACCAATTGACAAATCCAATTCAATTTTGATGCCTTGCTTTTCAATCACAGCGACAGGGTGACGACAATCACATACTCTTGGCCCGCCTCACTGTCAGCGCACATTTCGTACCGACTAGCGAAGCGGAAAAAGAAACGACACGAATGGAATGAAACAAAAATAGGAAAAAGTAGAATATGCTCGAATCGTAACATTGATTGCTAGCGGCGCTCAACTAATTCCATCTCAAGAGCAAAATATTTATTAATTTTTGGGCGGAGGGAACTGCACGCAGTGGTTTCTCTCTGTATCTGCCTCTGCCTTTGCATCTCGCACTTGTATTGCGTGAAATCAAATTGGATTCGCAGAGAGGAAATGATATTCGATTCATTTGTGCCAAAGGAGCCGGCGGTCGATCGGGTAATGCAAAATAATAAAGCGAGATGTGTTGCATATCCTACGTATCCTAAGAAATCGTAACATCCAGTAGCAATAATGAAAATTGTGAGGTAGCATTGGTCATGCGCTCATGCACGATACACCACATTGCCGCTTGCTCATTCCAGAGCAACACCATGAGTAAGAGGAGTATTTCCTGTCCGTCATCGAATGAGAAATAATATACAAAAGAAAAAACAGAAAAAATATGGATCTTAGAAGAAAAAGAAAAATTATTTCGAATACTGTTTTGCAAAGTGAACGAGGGCTCCTCCTACTCGGCGACCGTGGACACGGTTATCTCAAGCCGGACAAGGCAATCGAATGCGATGAATTGGAGACGAGAAAAAATGCATTAGTTTTCCGTGTGCGCAACGTCTGTTCTCATGATTGTAATGCACGAAACATGTTCGATGCACACTGCACTCACATAATCGACAGTGTGTAAGACTACCATCACGAGCACACCAGCGCACCACATCTATGATTGTATTGTTGTTGTTGCCTTGTGCCGCCGCATACCATAAACCAATGCTTAGCGAGTATCAAAGAAAATAAAAAAGAAGAACGAAAAGACGGAACGAGATGGGTATGGCGTGGAACAAGTTCTCGTGGTTATCGAATCGAGAATCCGGAATTGAAAGAGATGCCGGAGCAGGGGGGCAAGGGGGAATAGGATAGAACTTTAAAATAAAAATGTGTGATCATCGATCCATGCCGAAATGCATTGTCTTATATTACTTATGCGGATTGCGAATCCATTGTCCGTACCCGAAGCCGAACCATACACGCTAAATGACATAAAACTGCATGAAATGGCAAATTTCAGTCCATAGAAATCTATGTGTGCCGTCTGCCGTGCACTGCGTGCTGCGTATTAGCGGTGGGTATACCCTGGACACGATTATGTTATTTTTCTCCTCTCTCTAAGAGCTGCATCCTATTCGATACGTCGATACACGAATACGTGTATATAATTCTTGAGTCAAAAGTCAATAGTAATAAATACTACACATTTGTATTTATTCATGGGCACCTTCTATTTGCATTCACTTATTCGTTTCGGCGTTCAATCTCATCAAACGCACAAGCACACTCATTTGATAAAATAGTGCACAGGCACACAGACAGACTTCAAGAGCAAAGACCTTTCTTCCAGAGCTGGTCGGTTACTATA
>JANTFB010054440.1:0-14593 GCA_026546635.1 Porricondyla nigripennis | reverse complement strand
TAGTCGCCACCTCCAGATGATGCGGTGATGGGTTTTGTTGATGTGACAGGTTTTGTAGATGTTGACGGCGGAAGGTGCTCTTCTGAATTTTGTGCTCCAAGTTCCATGCAGTCATGCGCCAGGGCCTTCAATAATTCATATGTAGCTTTGGGACTTGAATTCAACTGTATTTGTTGGGCAGTGTGCAACTGTGCGTCGGTATCTAAAAGTTAAGCTATTTCCATTATGATGTTGTAAATTGATTGTGGTTGCTCCCCGTATTTAATTGATTCTAGAAGTTTCTCGATGTTCCAGACTATGTGCCATAGAGTTTTCCTAATTTGATTGGCCGTATCCCCCTCATGTAGAGTCCAAAATTCTCTGATGTCCGTGTCGAGGATGTCGTACACCCGTAATAGACGCGTGCCATAATCCGAATAATTAGCCGCTATTTCCATAATGAAATATATTTCATGGAATGTTGTGAAGTATTGTGAATTTTGCTCAATTTCAATCTAGTGATCCAAATAATCGATATTCAGGAGCTTATTTCTATGCGACTACTCGCTATGAAAGTGAAAGTCTGACTGGAACTACTTCCCACGGGAACACACTGGCGTCAAGTGCTCCACATAATATTGTATTATGGAAATGAGTTTCGCAGATCATACGCCAACCAGACACAGATCTTACTCCGATATTGGATTGGACTGATTCTGCATGCCGCAATAGGAGTTGGCTTACTCCATACGTTTTTTACTGAGTAAGCTAAGCATGCACAGGCACCGGCACAGGCCGCACATAGTATGGCAGCGACTTTTGCCACGTAGCTATGGGACGACATTCAAATGACGATAATAAGTGAAGGTGGTGGTGCTGGCGGTGGCTGGCTGTGTGGCACCGGCAAACGGTATCCGCAATGGAAAAATGTGTAATTATTAAAAGATTATAACTAAAAATCTCTCGTTCGCTTTATTATTATTTTTATGCATGGCCGTATGACGGCGGCATGGAGCAAGTGCAAATAGCACTTTGGCGCTTTCGCTTGAATCGAAACCGATGGCGATGGCGGATGGCTGTTGGTTTTCCACGTGCCACGCCGCGCATATGCACACGTTCAGTTCAGACATCAAATTGCAAGCCCTCGCCCCTTCGCATGCCGGCGAGAGTGCTGGCTGTTGTATTTGTATTCATATGAATGGGGTATATGCATGTTTTTCTAGCTTGTTTATTTGTTCCGCTTGGCATTTCATATTTTCTCGGGAAGACGTTGAAGGATTTTTCGCATGCTGTATTATAATTAAATTCAACGTGAAAATAATGGGATTTGGTGTTGGAAGAAAATTGGAAGACACACGTGGCAGTGGCGACGGCGTCACTCCACTCTGCTATTGGTCTGCATCGCTATGTTAAATTCTACATTCTGTGTGCAACACAAACGCACACCATAGCCAGATGAGATGAGACAGGGCAGACACACAGACAAGGCAAGCTGATGCTGCGTATAAAGTAAGACTCTGCAATCTACATGGTAATAATAATAACAGTGCGCTAGATGCTTTTGATGGCTCCAATTCCAGTCAAATCGAAAACTACTACACAGTACACACACAACTATGAGTATGACGATGACTATGTGGTGGTTGCGAGCGCGACCAGGAGTGCGACAAACAAAAATATAATATCGTATTAAATTTATTCGGCGTGATTGCTCCGAAAAATTTCGTATTTTCGGTAAATGGCTAAGCGAAGTGTGGATGTGTCTGTCTCTGTCACCGGTTCGGGTGAGAGAGGTGGGCAAGGGGCCGCCACGGGTTCGAGTGTGCACTGTGCACCGACACAGCGAACGACACGATGTGAAAATGAATTTGTGTTTTGCGCTTTGTGTGTTTACGTGACGTTCGCTAGTTAAATTAATTTTGCGTAAATTATGTTGTGTACATGAATATTGTCGGAGCGGTGGAGTACGCATCACCAACACATGGCGCATATACGACCGACTCAGCACGCGCGTTCGCGCGCCTCGTTACCGCCCGTGACAATATGATGCGCAAACGCGCGACTTATAGGAAAAAGGAAATGGAAACGTGACCGAGCTTTGCAAGAGAATGACAAGATTTTGCTTCGACCTCACGAGCTGGTCTAAGCTTTGAAATCGGATTCTTGTGCCTATGTTCGCTTGGCGGCGTCTGTCATATCTCGGAAACGGTGCCTGGGGGTCCTCCATCCAGCTCTTAAATTGGAGGTATTCTCGACTCGCACCTGATAAATGTGGATGAACGTAGTAACTACGCCGAGCCATCCTTGCTAAGTGCTGGAAAAGGGAATACTGTGTCTGAAATAAATGCACCGATATTCATCGAGAATATCGTCATCCGAACGTCATCTGTAGGGCAACCTTGCTAAAAGTTGTGCTGGCTTTTGCAGCAGCAATTGAAAGCACTCGATCATGACAACGCCGGAGCAGAATTCTCTCGAGCAATTTTGTAACTTCGCTTCGATGAAAGCCTGGTGATAACCCGATCGGGTGGGTTTGGATATTTGTTTCGGCGGAAGCCACGGCTCGCAATAATACTCATCGCGTCAATAAACCTCAATTGAACTAAATTGAATCGCCCGGGCTGCCCGACTTCTTTCCGACTCCAAATTGACGTGCGATTGACTCGAGTACAGCGTGTGGCCTAAGCACTGTCTCCGATTTACCCTATTTATCATTCGGTTGGTGTGTGCGAGCGTTGAGATCAGATCGCTGAGACCATATCGACTAAAATTTAACGCCAGGTAAATGCATGGTACCTGAATATGATGCTACGGCATCGCTCATGCGAGAACGGAGATTTATTTTTGAAACACGAAGCGCATTTTTCAGTCGTGTTCCAAGCCAAAAAAACCGCTCAGTTAATGAAGAGATCCAATGCCAGCTGAACGCTGTTTACTATTTGAAAACGTTCGAATCACTTCCGGTCGGATATGGCTTCCCTTTTTTCTGGGTTTCATTCCTTTCTACTGCGAACCGATGTTCGCAACCGTCAAATTTACTAAACGCCAAAGTTCATGCATCCAATTATAGCTGAACGAAAAGAATGACATTGCAAAGTGTCTCAACGTTCGCGAAACACACACATTAGAGGCGCTTGGAGTGGCGTGCGAAATGTGACACAGGTAAGGCAAAAAAAGATATAAATATATATAAATAATTCACTGAATGTGGCAATTCCATTAACGTGGCAACGATATTTTGTGCGGCTGCGCGGTCCTCGCGCGTCCCCACGCCTGCCGCTGCTGCTATCTTGCACAATTTAAATGTCATTTTACCTGCTCGTATCGACAATTTGAGTGCACAATCGAAAGATAAATGTCGCGTGCCATGGACAGTGGTGTGTGTGTGTGTGCTGTCTATGGAATAAGCCCGAAAACTCTTGTCAGGCCCGGGAAACCGGCACAAAAAGTTCATACTGAATATTACACCGCGTGCCTCTCTCTCTCTGCGTATCTCCAGCAACATCTCTCTCCAACGCTATCGACGTGGGTTCGTAGAGAGTGCGACTGCAGACAGACTACATTCCGTCTTTCAATTCCACATTTTCCGATTCTGAAGATATCTTCGTTTCCGTTCTGACGTTCCGCACATTCAGCAATTGATTGGACGCCTACCGTAGAGAGAAATCGTGGCGAAACGTAGACGATGGGAGAGGAAAATGATATGCGTTTGGCTCCGGAATCCCGTCTCACCATTAGAATATACGTGTCATTTCGTGTCAGAACCAGAAGCGACCGAAAAATCATTTCTTCTTTTTTTCAATACGATTTTTCGCCAAACTGCACAAAACGGCACTCCATTTGTCGGTTATTGTTTGCATATCATCGCATGCATCTCGTGCATGTTGCTAATGTCCGTAATTCTCTTCCTGTACATATACCATTCACATCCGTTTGTGTCTCGCCCCATCCTCGTTCGCTGTTCAGCTGTGCCGCACAAAATGACATCCGAACGAATGCGACGTCTAGTGCAATTGTGTCTCTTCTCGCATGAAGTGCCATCCATTTTTCAAAACATGCGATTTATTTCGTTCGCTCCATTCGCCAGAAAAATATCGTACGTAGGACACACTGCTTGTACTCGTATAGTCGTATCACATAACTGTACTCGTATGCTTGTACTCATCATCACATAATTTTCGTGAGGCCATTCGACAATGACAGAGAATGTCAAAATGATATGCGGCAGAGGCGCGCGCATATACAATTGGCCTGTTGACTCCGTTTCATGCATTTTGACATAGCAAAAATAGGCATTGCATACATCGCATGCGATAATTCATTGTTGCGTTCGGTGCATGTGAAACATTGCGATTTTTATACTCCATTCGCATTTTATTTATTGTTTTTGGGATCGCTCACCGTGACAGTATTGGGAGCGCGGCCAAGTCCGCCAGGGGTCAGAGGATCCTCTGTTTCTGCCATTGAACTCAGTGTCGAAAGACAGAGGCTGATTTGAGGCGGTCACCGCCGGGGCGCTACTGCGATTTCGTCAGAAACAATATTTTCGGCCTTTTGGCATCCAATCGCAAATTCATTCCAGTTGCAGTCAAAGGTCCGAAATTTGATTTCCAGTTCAACACAGCATCCGGCATATCAACTATCTCCCAGGATAGTTTTACTCCATACTCCGAATGCGGTTCGGCATTTAGGACCAGCGCATATGGGACACGCAGGGGGGAGGAGACCGTAGGAGTTCACATAACAGATAGTTAGCTCTTCAGACCACTCCTATTCATCGATTTAGAAAGCACCGGCCAACAATGGGCTCAGTGGACTGGACGTGATACCCTTGGGATTCTCTGCCGCGCTACGGCGACCCTCGTTCTGACGTTTTTCGAATACTTTTCTTTTTCTTCGTTGACTCTAGGTCTCTATAGGTTCGGTTATGCAATGTAATCTTATTTTGTGATTCTAGGCTATGGGTTTTTAACTGGTTTTTCATTATTCCTAGTTTCGCTGATGAGATTAATTCCGGTTTTTATTCCGTTTTCTGATGAATTCACTCGCTGCTCACACGTTGATGGTTGTTCAATAAATAATCAGTGGTATTCAGTGAGTGGGGGAGAACAAACATGACATTCATTCGCATTTCAGTATTGTCTACTCTCTGAACGGATCCCTACTGCAAACAGCAGACCAATATAGTGATTATATGATAACGCTTCATTCACCCGGTCACGCCATTCGAATGTAATGCATCTCTCGATTACATTAAATACAAACATCCTACGATACTTCATCGAAATCGATGTTTGTTTCATTGTGTGTTTGTATTTGTATTTATTCACCACATCGTTCGTAAGTGGTCGCCATAATTTTCGGAAGTCAATCGAGCGCATGGATGCAACGGGCAACGCCAAAAGCATGATACGTATTTCTGACGAAACGATAATGTTCGAATCGACGTCGTGCAATATATGAGACGCGATTCATTTCTATCTTGATCGAACATTAAACGAAAGTAATAAAATCGATAAAGATTCTTAGTGTCGTTGCACAGCGTCCGACGTTCAATCGAATACGATAAATTCTCATTTCGGGAATTAACTGCTCCCGTTCATTGAATTTATATGTATGCTCTTGCCGCGCCGGTGTATTCTTACACGTTCCGTCGATCCGCAGCCATTCAATGATGCGGTTCGTCTACTGGCACATTCGGCGCAAAGATTCGCCATTCATTTTTCGCTATTTCTTCTCGAGACACTTTATCATTAACAGCAGCATGTCGAGTAAGCACATTCTCAGCGTTTTGCCGCTCTCGTGTCTTTCAATTCAACCCACACAACGTATTGCGCGGGCGTATGTGAGTGTGTCTTCTGTACTTCTGTACTTCTGTAGTCTTCAGAGTCGCGTGTTGCCTATGCAATACACATTGCTGCTGCATACATCCAAAGTCAAATTTTCACGTCTTATCATCATCATGTATATTGTATAGGTATAGAAATAGTATGTTAGAGCCCCGGCGACACTGAATGTATGCGCATGGCAGCGTGTGTGAATTATGTGAGCTTTTTAAATTGGTCCATAATTTATATTTATAAATGAATAAAGAAAATATACGTGTATATTATGATGTTGCAGGGCAGGCTGGGCGGGCGCCGAGAGAAAGTGACGGACGATACGGATACATGGGATGCGAGCTGGTTCGGTCGAACGGTGGAAACGGTAGCGGAACGTCATATCCACGGTGTGGTCATTTGGATTCTCGTTGGGCCATTTTCAAGAGCTCCGCGCTGCCACTGTTAGCCCATAAATCAAAACCATAAATTCTGTTGAGATGAAATACGTCGCACCAAATAAAATAAACAAGATATTTATGAAGCAATAATTTTGTTTCTCTTTTCATTTTGTTCCAAGTTGTTTATGTGAGCGCGCGAGCTTTTGTGTTTGGATACGCGCATGCTGCGCCAGAGTGTCGCATTTCGGTGATGCTTGAAAAGCGCGGTCATTTCACGTCAGCACCTGATAAATGTGTTGGAAACTATTGCGTCCACCTCCTGCACCACACACAGATTCAAACTCGGATCAGATTTTCTACTTTGGGATGGGATGATGTAGCGTGTAGTCCATTTGAATTGTTTATGCGCTTCGAGCACCGGATTGCTGTATGGTTGATTGGTTTGATAGGTTTTGACGTGGCAACGAATATGCTCTTGTGACGTCAACAACATGCAGACGAATATAATTCTGGTTTTTGTTTCTACCGAGAGAAAGGAACGGAAAATAGATTTTGCGATTCCATATTTAGAAACAATATCAAAATAGAAGGATAGCAGACATGACAGGGAAAGACTACATCCGTCACTGATGACGTCGACGACGGTCGGATCAGCTGGTTGATTGGCAAACAAAATTCGATGTGAAGATGGCGAAAACGAGCCTTCTCCGAAATGGCATTGATAACTTTGATACGAAGAATTATCCCCAGATTCCGAATGCGTGCTAAGAATATCAGAAATAGTAAGATTTATATGTTAACGAGTCACAGTGGCCGATGGCAATCTCTCTTGTTTTGCTGCAAAGTATCATTGCGGGAAATATCCGCGAAATGGAATAGTAATTATCGGAAAATCTTTTTTTCGCGGGAATTATTCGCAACGGCACGAGCTCATGCACTTCAGTGGTCACCCAGTCTGTTTCAAATATTCTCGTACGAAGGCGATATATTTAATTGGGATTTCACTGGTTTGAACGGCGGATTTTGTGAAGTGGAAGGATGCTCGCGATAGAACCAATTGCGGCTCTTTCATTGCCGCTCTGACAAAGTAAGATAACTGGGAATCACTCGTGCGAGATGAGAAAAAAACATTCGGAACATTCGTATCGCAGCGAATATGATTCACTCGTACGCCGTCCAATTTGACAGGAGTGGCGTGAACGACTCGAATTGGCCGCTGCAGAATCACGAAAATTGATGACTGATAGCTCTCAAACACTTTGAATAATGAAATCAAGAGTATTAGAGACGTTTTCTGTACATTTATATTATCATTTGCATTATTTTGTTATTCCTTTTTCAAACCAACGCTACATATTCGCTTTCGCACAAAGCGCATTTATTTTGAATGCACATCTGATGGAAATGGTGAAAGAATCCTAGTCATCGCGAGTTAACTCTAGGTGAATACATAAGTCATACTCATCTTTGAAGTTTGGGTCCAACTTCATCGTTCGGAACGGTAGTGACCACTTAGATATCGCTTTTGGGATATTTTGCCAATTTTCGAAGATTATACCAAAACGGGTCGTATGGACATTCGGGCGTCTCACGTTGTTTGGGAGAAAAGTTAACCTATACTTGTCCATAGCTATACTTGTCAATTAGATACCATAGATTTACCATGAATCCACCATAACGTAACTGGTTGCGGCGGATCACACTTGATATGTAATATCATTAAAAAAAAAAAGTCGACCGTACTGTATCAATAGATGAACAAATACTGGAGAAATAATTTTTATGATAAATTATTGACGTGACGGGTTTTGAGACTGAAAGCATGCAAAAGCAAATCAAATTCATGGTGTTGAGTGCGCACACATTACTTATTTAGACCTAGTGTATATACATGAACTCATGAACTACTAAGCATGTGCGATGCTTGAGTTTCGACTTCGCTTGTTGCACGCACGCGCATTTTTCGCTCTAAAGAAATTCATCAATCGCGTGTGTTCAAAAAGAATGGCAAAATGAGCGAGAACTGGGTCAAAGCATATGCGATCATCGTTCAATTTGTCTCTCCAGCTCGGACCAACGAGTACCTCTTACGATGTGCTTCACGCAGTATATTCACTTTTTGGTTTCCCCAGATATGTGTGCGTTATGAGATAAGTGGTTTTCGTGATTGAAATAACTAGACCGAAGTCTGATTGCATACAGCTTTATTCGCATTGCCTCCTTTTGTGCGTGTGCTGCACGAAAATACGGTTCGACGTCAACCTCATTTCCATCCGTGGGTGGTTTTTTCTGGCATCGAATTAAATTCATTATATCGTGAAAGGCAAATGGAATATATGCGAATGCGGCAGCGGGAGCGGATGCCGGTGGGGAAGAAAAATCATAATCGCACAAATTGACCCTCTGAGTTTGAACCCGCAATCGTTATTATTTTCATTATGATTTCGAATACAGCTGACGGACAAAATATGGATTCCAACTTGAGCTATTGGTCACTTCAGACGATTAAAATTTACGTGTTTTATGCATTCTGCATGAATCTCGTTTGGTTTGACGAAATCACCATTGCGAAATGGCTTCGGTGCTGCAGCATCCACACAGCGCACAAGACGAAGGAGACGAAAGAAAGCGAAATGGATGTGCTTCGATGTGTATTTGCTTCGCTATCAAGATTCCGATCCCATTGGAATGCTCTGATATGTAGTGCCCACTGTATATATGGGGCCCACAGCCTGCCAACACTGGTTTGTCAGAATCGCTGCTTGTTGCAGAGTCGAGAATTTCACACATGACAGCATATCGAACCCTTCAACATACGAGCCAAGGGCTCGTACGCAAGGTACCTGCGGACATGGCATGACGTCTGATTTGTATTTAGTTCTCGGATCTGCTACTAGAGGCGGCATCGAACATAAGGACACAGCACTCATATGGGAGGTGTTCGTGTACTACTGGAACGGCATGCGGCCACACGCACACAGTGATCAGCATGGGACTTTCTTCGTCGTAGCGTACGCATTTCTCATTCTCATCTGACTCCAGTCCGTACTTATTCCAATTTCCATCGGTGAATTGATCCCAGTGTGCGCAATAAGTAGCCGTATGCGGCCATGTCCTTTTGAATTTCGATTTTTATTTTATTTTCGTATTTTTTCGTCAGCGCCTTCCACCTCTGCTCTCTGCACCCGTGGGTGTGCTGGCTACGAATGTTTACTCTCGCACAGAGGTCATGGTGCTGCGTGTTAAATTACATCTTTCAAGGATACCTTAACCTCGTTCGGCCGCCTCTTGAAATTTTAACATTTCTATACTTGTGTCTTGTGCCATACCCTCTCCGCTGGTTCTTCAATCACTCATTTCAGTTTCAATCGTGGCTGTTTACGAGGCCAATCTCAACACCGCAAACCCATGCCCATAGCCCATACCCATACACATGCGTACAGTGTGGAATAGGCAACACGCTGACACATTACGGCCACGGCATATGTATGTTGTTGTGTATCTATAAAGTAATAAGTGTTTTGCCGCTATTTTATTTAGCTATTATCGCCCCGCCAAGAGGAGCTTCACATTTCGAAATAGGCTTTCCCCAAAGCCCAAATCCACTGCATATAATCGGTATTATTGGAGCAGCAACAGTGGTCCTTCTGCCATAGCAGTAGCGCTGCCACACATACGCACACATTTTCTTCATTCGAATCGATATTTGAGCCTAGACCAAATACAGACACTCATGTCAAACCCAAAAGTGGCCAACGACGACGACAGCAGCAAGAAAGAAGAGAAAAATCTCTCAGCAAAATCGTAAACGAACGCCAAGCATGCCAGTGTACACACAGCATAGCTCAAGCCGGACCATAAGGCATAGTAGGCACGGGCCCCTGGCCGCATGCATGGGAAGTGATATAAATACATCGACGGAAACTATCACATTGGAGGCAAATGCTGCTAATCCACTTAAATATTTAAGAGCACCAAATAGTAGAAGATCATCAGTGTGAATGGTTTTTTTTCTCTTCTCTTCCTTCTTGCCTTCTCCATTTCTTCGGTCGGGCTCCGATTCTTTCCACTTCTGCTCTGCGTCGTCGCCGTCGTTCCTCTGCTCCAGCTTTCAGCAGCCCGTGATTCTCGCAGTTCCATGGGTGTGGGTGTGTTGCGTCTATGTGCGATTCATGTGTTTACCTACGATCTTACGGTACTACGCACAAAATTACTATGACTCTGTCGCTCCCTCGCTCTCTCGCTCTCTCACTCGTTCCCCTCGTGCCGCCCACTCCACCTCCCTCGAACATGCTGGTACACCACATTACGCCGGACATGACATTGGTCGCAAGTTGAATGCATAGTAAATGAGTAACAGAAAAATACCTGCGGCCAATACAAGATGTGTACCTACGAACTCTGCGCTGCCAAACCAAAGAGAATGACAACGATGTCGTCGACAAAACAGAGTGCGTAATGTTTTCCCATCTTTCCTTTCCGTCAATGGAAAATTCGACTAACAACTTGGCTGTCGAAATGCAAACTTTCGTTTGTAACCGAATGTTGTTCGAGCAGGGGGCGGCAATGTTTTGCCTTTTGCGTCAAAGTAAGTATAAAACTATGTCGTTTGATTTACTTTTCTGCGAAGACGAGAACGGCAAAGTTTCCTGCTGCGTGTGTGCGGCGCGTTCGCGCTTGTCTGCTGTAGGTGGATAATGACGGAAACTCCTTGTTGTTTGAATGCGAATTTCCATTTCATTCATTTTTCTCACATTTCGCATTGAGGCGAACGCACTGCCAATAACCCATGCCCACCGTATGATGATAAAATCATACATTGGCGCGGCATTCTGCCACAAAGACAACCATCGACCTACATCGATGCGGTGCGTATAATGAATACATACGCAGGAGCCCCGTGTGCTGAGTTGAGTTGAGTGCTGGCCGTGCGGCGTTGTGTGTTCGTGTGGGTGCCTGTTGTAGAATGTGGAAGACGAACTGTTCCGCATGGCCATGTATGCGTATATATTTTAAGCAGATTGAACGGAACAAGCGGGAGCGTTTTCATCTCTCTTTTTTATTCGGTTATTTTTGTCAGCACCCTGGGCAGCCTACATTCTCGATTACCTACTCCGTTTCACTGGCACTGGCACCGCCACTGCCACTAGCTCGGTCTCTCTCTCTCTCTCTCTCTCTCTCTCTCTCTCTGTGCCCGAATGGCATTGATGTGACTGCTGCTGCCTCCATACCGAAGTTCGTTCGATGCGTTGGCTATGCATACGTATAGCGTTGGTTAATCTAAACGATACGTAGAATGTGCGCAAAGTTTACCATCGGGAAAATGGAACAACACAGCGGCGCATAGTACAGAACGTCAACGATGTTGTTGGTGCTGCTGCTGCTGCTGGTGCTGCTGAGACGTTGAACACATGTGTGGATTTTCTCCAGTAATTTTTGGAATTCATTTTTGGCTGATGCGGCGGCCGCAATAAATGGGTTCACAGTCGACTAAAAGCTACCGGAAATTCATTTCGTCTCGATTCCCCTCAATTTTTTCCCCGAATGGAAGCAACTGTAGCCGAGACGGAACAGGGAAAGAAAAGGAAAAAACGAAAAATCCACCGTTTCAGTGGATCGAATGGGACCAGACGCGCCGGCGCACTGTCGAACACTGTCACAACCGTTGGTTGGAAATGCACGAGCAGCGGGCAAACGAGCAAACGGCACCACTGGGCGACGACGGGGAAAATGAATTTCTCCGCGCACATTTCGAGGTTCATCGTCAATCGTACGTAGCCCGTACGTATTCGTGTTGGCGATAGGCGAACAGACTACACGGCACAATTGTTTGTGCCTGTGAAATCAGTTTTCCATAATAATTCCTTGCGTGCAGACGCATTTCGTATGTGCTGTGTGTTTCGTTGTGGATTTCCAACCAGAACAGAGTGTGAGCGACCGAGAAAGAGGTTGAGATTGAGAGCGAGAGCGAGAGAGGTAGCGAGACAGAGTGGCAGTGCGAGCGAGAGAGGAGGAAAAAAAATCGCAGGAACCGAATTTCCAGTAAAGGACACTTTGCCAAAAAAAAAAAAACGAACCGCACGCAATCCTGCATTTTTCCGTGTGGAACGAATACCAAATGAATATCTTGTCACTCTGCCAAACCGTTCAATTTGTGTGATCGACGTGAGACGAGAGTTTCGCTTTTCGTTCATGTTTTCGATTGCATCCGTGTCGATCGCGTAGATTCGATCAATCGCCAAGCAAGGTGCCCGCAATGGGCGTTGATTTTTGAGTGCGTGAAATCGTCAAACGCGTTGTGAGCAATTCCCGTGAGTGATGTGGTAATCGATGTTGGTGATCCTTCCGAAGTTCCAACGCATCGAACGTGGCCCGACCAGCTGAACAATCTTCCGCAGGCAAACGAAACGGACAAAAGGTCCGCGAAAAGGGTGTCCCAGCTTCTCAGCACATTCACGGCGTGGCCCTCAATTCCCCCGATCCAGTTCATTTCGGGTGGTAAAGTGGATTGCGAAATTGATTGCTTTCGGTGTGAACGGATTCGTCAGTACAATTGTTCGTGCGGACGATTCGAGCGTGTTTTCGGTGTTATTTCGTTCATCTCGTTTGTGGTGCGTTCGCACTTCAAAACCTTCGATTGCGAGTGCGTTGCCGAGTACATGCGTGAAAACGACGACCACGACCACGACGCCGACGACGACGACGGCGGAGGCGGTAGCCAGTATTGTAGCGATACGGGCGACGACGAACGACAGTGAATTTGTATTCAAAATGAAATTATCATACTGAACGAAAAATCTCGTACGCAATTGACGGGGTGGTGCCAGTTACAGTGCGCCGAATATCTACCAAAAGGAATTCATATCCGAACGCATAGGACACGATTGAATGAACGAAATCATAATAATCATAAAAACTTATTTCGCCCGTGATTCGCATCGAGTTCGGCGACGGCCAACCGCATGAGTGCGAAACTGTATCCATAATAATAACGAATCAACATAAACAGCAGCCAAACAGAGTAACGGTCTCAGTGCGAAAGTGAGAGGTAAAGTGAGTAAGTGTGGATACCTTGGGCACGCTGATGTGTGACTGACACCAACACCAACATCGACGACGTCGACGACGAATATAAAAATAAACTAAACGATTGACGACGTCGACGACGCGGACGACGACGACGACGACGACGCCAACGTCATCGACGAAATCGAAGTCGCATAAATTTTCCGCAATTCGATTCGCGGCGAATCCATCCTGCATTGCATCCAGTACACACTCGAGAGCCAGCACCGAGATTGAGTGTGGGATGATGGATCGTGAATAGCGACCGTCAAATACCGATAGTCGAATGGGACACGTTACATAACATTTGAACGAATTTCGAGGAAATCGAGAACCAGAAAGTGTGCGACAGTGGTAGAGAGCGTGTGATCCAAATGTATGTGTAT
The DNA here is from genome assembly GCA_026546635.1 of Porricondyla nigripennis. Lineage (NCBI taxonomy): Eukaryota > Metazoa > Arthropoda > Insecta > Diptera > Cecidomyiidae > Porricondyla > Porricondyla nigripennis. The sequence continues at coordinate 943 of JANTFB010054440.1, read as the reverse complement.
CGGTTCGCCTAAACAAATATTATCCATCGATTGTAATAAAAACTTGACTCTGCGATTCGCACGGGTGTGAAATACCAATTTATTACGCGTTGCGTTCATATCATCAGACATTAGTTACGACGACGGATGCTCGACGCAGCAGACGCGGAACAGTAACCGTCTACGTGTATGACATTCGGAAACTACGACAGGATTGCGAGACCCGCTGGGCCGAACGAAAGTGACAAAGAGGGAGAGCGAGAGAGAGAGAGAGAGAGAGAGAGAAATTCAATCCTCGAATAAAAACGAACAAATAAAATGAAAAGCGTTTGTGTGCGCTGCGATTGAACATTGAACTTGCGCTCGCCGAAACGAACCGAAGCAAAAGGCGAACAGAGAGGATAAACGCAATTGGTTTTCGATTTATTTGCTGCCGTGATCTGGTGTGTCTCCGCAAACATACGAACCGTGTGTGATTGAGAGCGCAGAGCGAGCGAGATAGAGCAAGATAGAGAGAGAGAGAGAGAGAGAGCGAGCCCATCAGGAACAGGACCGCAAAACGTGAAAAGAAAACAACATTTACTTTTCCTTTTTCCTTTCGATCCACTCTCCGTCTGTTCGCGCCACGCGCGAAACACAATTGTCACTTGTTTGTGTGCGTTGGTCGCCCGCAACCGTTGAGTGGCACACACACACACACACACGCATAAGGCCGTCGGTTTGGCTGGGCGCATTCGAATTCATTTCGTCGTATTTGCGTCAAATGATATGGGCCACATTCACTCGCATATCATTTCGTAATATTGTCGTTTGCTAAACGACAACGACGTTGACGCTGACGCTGACGCTGACGCCAACGCCAATCGGCAGTGATGTGATGTGATGAGGATGGTGATGATGCTTGTTATTCCATTTGTTCGGCAAATATTTACACGAAGCAATTAGTGTTTGCACAGTGGCGCGC
>JANTFB010052219.1:0-14608 GCA_026546635.1 Porricondyla nigripennis | reverse complement strand
TCGATTTATCGTCGTCCAACGCTCTTTTGAAATGTGTCGTGTGCACCGAGTGGTAATTTGTGCTTCTAGACAATGATTTTTGATAATATTCAAACACTGAATTTTCTTGTAAGCTAAGTAATATTTACAATATGAATATTAATTTAAGTCTGAGTTCTGATCGTGGATGCAGCCCTTTATATACGGTTTGTGTCGTACTAATCCGTGGAATTTTCCAGGATGGTCCACGTATGCGTCTTTCATCTAATGCCGCATACGTGCACTTGTTGTATGATGTATGATTTCGGATGTCCGTTGTGTCTATTTACGCTTATGCGCATCTGATTCATTCGTATGCGTGGTCTATTTATATATGCGGCTCTTTCTCCCAACTACTTGTTATTGTTTTGAAAGATTAAAGGTGACTAATATACAAAGGAATGCGTCTCCATCGATCGATATGTTTTGGTTGCCGCATCGGCTACTTCAATAAGTTGTGTGTTCGTATATTGATTTCGTAATAACGCGCATATTTGTTACATATTGGGATGCGTGTGGTTATCTCTTTCCAGTGGCGATGTCTTCATAGCTGTGCGTGTGTGTTTATACGCGTATAGAGCCGTTGGGCATGTTAACAGTGTACTTGATTTGAATATGTACTTATTCTGCACGACACAATATTAAGCCCGGTTGCCAGATTTTCCGTACGACATAATATTAAGCCCGGTTGCCAGATTCACTACAATTATCTTTTAATCGTATTTTTTCTATTCAAATCACATCAAATGTTTTGTTTATTTCATTGGTCTCAAATTAAATCTAAATTCTTTTTCGAATTTGAAAATGAGGAATGAAATGAAGAATGAACAATGAAATCATTAATGGTTGATCGTTTTTCCGTATCATGAGTATTCTGGTTGCGATTCACGCTATTCATTATCCACATCGGTATCAGCATCGTCCCCCGTTTCCGCAGATTGCTTCGCTTCTGGGAAGACTCTTTTGAATTTGTATTGGCGTTTAAAAGTTTGACTTGTTGTCAAATCGCGTTGCCGTCGACTTTTGTCCACTTCACTGCTGCCGTAGGATTCCATTCATATGGAATCTGGCATATTATCATGATTCATGAATATGAGTTAGGGTGTGCCAATTGAAAATCGATATGCTACGATAGCAACAAAATGATGGGAAATGGAGAAAAAATGGGGTGTTTGGCGATTGGAAGTGAAATACGACTGCCCAAAACGAATCAGCGGAAGAATCCCAGTACATTTTTTGCCCTAGATTTTCAATGATCTGTTTCGTATTGAAATCGATTTCGTATCGAATAATGTTGTGCAGTAAAAATGTAGATTCACTAAATATGGATCTAACGAGATCTCATTCAGCCAAATCGGATGGAAAATACGCGAGCTATGAATTTTTGAATGTTTCGTTCCGATGACTTTTTTGCCAAATACAGGAGCGGCGTCGCGAACGCGACTCAGTGAGGAGAGGGAGCACGAAGCCACGAAGTATGGGAGAGAGAATGCCATACCATACATAAGTAGAGAGAATGTATGGCAGTTCCTAGTTCCAGAATTTGTTCTTGATTCACGGAAACTTTATTCACAATTTGGATTTTAAATTCACCGCTTCATGCTTGATTCACCCTTATGCCCTACTCCTGAGTTGAGCAAAAATGTCGTCTCGACATGCGAACGTTAATTTTGTCGAGAAGACAATATTGCTCAACTCAATACATACTGGAACATTTTACATAATTGGCGTTCGCTTACATCACTGACAATCAGTATGACTTCTGCCAAAAAACGAACGCAGAGCACGAAAATTCATCACCACGTTCGGCATACACACTTGCGAGCACGCCAAGCTCACGATTAGGGGTATTCTTAGAATTTGGTGCACTCTCCAGAACACAATGGTTCTCCGTAATTCTCTTCTGGAACTTTTCGATTCAGCTTCGAAAGCCATCCTACTAATCTCATATCGGATCGGATTATTGCTTTTCAATAAATTCCGTGAAGCATCGCCGCCCATTGCGTTCATAATTTTCTCCTGCTGATTTCACTTCGACTCCAGTGTTTTGGTGCGCATTCCCACTTGTTCATTCGATCTTTGGATGAAGCGCCGCAATCGTTGTCACCCAAAAAATTTCCAGTTCATTTTCCCCTCTTTCATATGGTTTTCCCGACGATTTTCCTTTTTCATGCAATAAATGTTTTTCATTTGTGTTGCTGCGATCAAGATACGCATAAGCACATCGCACAGTAGTTTCGACGTCAGAGCTATATTCATATGTATCCGGGTTGATTCCACTCTGACTGTTCGGGAGCCGGAACAATTTCATTTTCCAGGGAAACGGTCTCGTTGGCTGCGTGTGTGAAGTGTATACGAACTGTGCGAGCAAACCATCCAAACCATGTTCCAGGCATTCTGTGTGCCCGCTGCTTGCATGGCCACTTGCGCACTAGATTGCCTGCGTGCGCGGCTGCCTGCCTGCCTTCATTACCATCAGTTTCGACCAGAGCAACGCTGTTGCTCGGCAGTTGGCACAGCCGGATTCACGTACTACACCGAAACCGACTGTGCGCACCACGATTCATATATTTTATTTTGTCTTTCCGGAATATTGCTTTGTTCGGCATTTTGTTGCTTAGCATTTGAATTCAGCATCGTGTGATCTCCGCACTCCGTTGTTTGACGTCGGTGCGCGTTGCTCGGTGCTCGGTGCCGTATTTTCATAGCATTTGATTGCATCCTTTTGTACGATATTGCTTTATTTGATTTTCTACTTGTCATTTCGGGCGAACGAGCGATTGTCGCCGGGGGAAGACGGTTCAGCGCGAGGGAGGGATACGACAGCAACCTACCATTCGCATTCTATCAAGTGACAGGAGAATGAAGTGAAATGAACATTTGCAACGTTCCACCCGCCACATGGTGACTGGTGTTTGTGTTACGGAATATTCCGTTTGGGGAGTTAGTTGACGCCCACCGAGAAATATGACTTTTAATAACGACGGCGGGTTGATTTCATTCTTATTTAATCGGATGACGGGATATTTACAATATTCAAATAACGATTCCACAAAGGGTCTCCCCATTCTCTTGCCGCGATGCCATTCAATCATAAATAATAAATAATTCGAAGAGGTAAAACATTCAAATGCTGTCCGATCCGGCGGAAATATTCCAAGACCGAAAACATGAAATCGTACTTTTGAGTGCCGTTCCCCCGCCACGGCAAGTGTGAACCACATTCTGTGTAAAAGAAGAAACAAAAGATCAAACAACAATACATCGGGAAATGCAAAAACGTTGTTTTTTTCGCAACGCTCGTTCGTTCGGCACATCTGCTCCTCCAGCTCACTCATTCATTCAGCTCCACTGATACGCAAAATCAGCAACGAATCCTGTCGTGGCTATATTTATTTGTAAACCTACGTATTTTGCAGCGATATACACATAATCGATCCACGGTTTAGGATTCTTGTTTCGAAACCGTTGGAAGGGGCCGTGTCGCTTGTCCCCATATACAACACGTACATTGTACGTATACCTATGCTCTACACGCAGTTATGTCTGACTCTGATGATGCGATGATACAAGTGTAAAATTGTCATGTGACGGTACGGCGACAAGATTTCCTGCTCAACGAACTTTTCCCTACCGTGTTTATCAAAAGAAACTCATTACACGTGTTCGGTTTTGCTTATATTCCACTTTGAGCACTTCAATTCGTTCAGTCTCCATTCTTCCTATTCTTTGCACTCAATGGGAATGGCGTGTGTCGTGAAATCTCCTTTCTTCTTCTCTTTCTTTCATCGTTCGCACTCTAGGTATGTCTGCCTGTCTTTCCTTCACTTTTTTTTTGTTTTAATGACGCCGTCATCACAATGGCGAACGACTAACACGAACTTGCCGACAACCCGGAAAACGGATTTTTCTCCACACCAAAGTATTGGAGTGCGACAAACGAGCGTTGGATAATTGTAACAGTCAACTGGATACGATAATTGCTGGGGTACTGAAAATGCGAAAGATGTTCCATTGCCGTTGCTGCTACGCTCCGGCAGTCGTTTCCACTGAACCCCGAGCGATCGAGGAAAAGAGAATTCCATTCCGATTCATTAATCAATAGTTGCGTGACATTTGTGTGTTTCATCGGCTTAAGTACGTTAAATGAATGGAGAAGGCACACACACTCGCACACATCGACAACGGCATTTTAGCCAAATTAAAAAGTTTCCAATCGACAAGTTTCCCCAATATTAATTTGTTGCACACGATACACACACAGAGGCATCTAGTATGCCGTATGCGACACTGGAATTCTTCGCTCCTTTTTTCAGCGATGCGCGAAGAGGCGTGCTGCATTCAACAGACCATTTTTCGCGAACATTTGAAGTAAACGAAACCAATCGAACCAATTACACGACGATTTATCGCGTCGATGCGATGCTACCGCCGGCCAGAGGCTCACACTCGGAAAACATCCTCCCTGGAACCAACTGGAAATCAGTATCGAGTCTGATCGGCGAAGCGATGGCGACAAGCGCTCGCCGATGTGCACGACGTGTGACCGAACAAATTTATAAATGAGATTGTGGATGCCGGCGGCAGCAGCGCCTTTTGTTGACACAGATTTCTGCATTACGTTTTCTCCTTTGCCTCGTCGACTTCTTTCCGCTCGCTCCGCTTTTGTGCACTCAATAGGCAAAGTGGTTCGAAGATACTGATGCCAGAGGAATATTGTCAAAGTCAAAATCTCGATGAGTCCCATATCACTTTCAACACTCGAATTACTTTCAATACAAATTCTTTGTGTCATCCATCGTCTGCCGGTCCGAGCATATCCCTCCCCCTCCCACCCCTTTCGCTCAACTCTCTTCCTCTGTGTGTGGGGGTGTGCGTGCACATTTGCTGAGCTCTCCCCACTGAATGGGAGCCTTTAGATACGATGGAGTATGTACGACGTTCCACAGACGCAGTCACACATAAGGGCACCCATTTCGAATTCACATTTCGAGCATCACAAATGACGGAATCTACACTTGACGATCAAAAGAATTTTCCCAAAGTACCAAAATGAACGAACGAGGTACTTGGTCGCGCCAGCACATAAAGGTCGCTAAGACCGATTTGAAAGAAAACGCCACCACATCGAGCGGATGTTAACGGAGGACAAGGACGAGGACGAGGAAACGCCGAACACGGAGAAAAAAAGAGAGAAAAGAAGAGAAAAAAGCTGAAAAAGGCCAAATCAAGTGCTCTCTGGCAGCATCGTCAGTATAAACTCTTTATTTGGAGCAATTCCTTTTTCCCTTCATCCTTTTCACTCGGTCTCCGACTCACTCAATGTCATCGCATCTGAATCGGTGAATCGCCGTTTTTCTTCTTCTGTCTCTCATTTTTATTTGCCTTCTTGTCGATGCCGATGCCGATTCTGGCTGTGAATTTTATTGCAATCGTGCGCGATAACCAACCGTATACACAGCGGCAAGAGGTATGTGCACGATGCCGACCGATTTATGTGCACACAGGCGAATACATGTGCGTTGCATGCGACACATGATACCCCGGCGCACCGAATATGCGAGCCGAGCACGAATCCGTCTCACCAATGAATGATGAATAACGGATGTAGGCAACGATGTGTGACAGTTCGAAGGCGTTATGTGTCACAGGCAAACGGCACCCCCAAACTGCGGCCGCCTATCTCTCTGGTCCGTCCGTTCGGATGCACAGATACACGCGCCAAAGTGTAACAACGTAACCGCTGCCAATTGAAAGGAGAAGGTGCTGCTGATATGTCGGGGCGAGAAAAAAATCGAAACGAATGCACGGAGCGGAGTAGAAATGTTCTTTCGGTTTGATTGAAGCGTGTGCATTGCGCGCACACAATACATACCGATGGTGGCGGCGTCGAATGGGTGCTTTATCGTAATAACGTCGGAGTCCGTTGTCGAGCGGTCTCCGAATTATGGCGTGAGCCAAAAACGCATAAAAAACGGCTATACACCGGCGTATGATGTATTTATTTGCCATCGGCAGACCAGTTTGCTGGAAAATATTCGTTCGCTTCCAGTCAAGCTCCGGAGAGGAAGAAACGGAAGAGTGGATTGGGGAAGGGGGAGGCTGGGCAGATGCGGTGCGCTCGACTTGTTCACTTTCGAGTACTACGTGCAATTGGTATCAGTTTACCGAAGCACTAATGCTGTCAACTGAAGCACACTAGCGCAAAAGTGATGTGGTGTCGAGTCGAGTCCCGGCATGGTTGTGAAGGCGAATACTGTGCGTTCACTGTGAAAAGGGTGCGATCGATGCGTGTGCACGACGGTCCAAATTCGGAATATTGGTTTTGCTTTTCGGCGTTGAATCCATCAGAGCGATGGTGCTTCCGTGCTGTTCTGGTCGTGCTCATATTCTATTATGTTTTCATCCCCCACGATTTCGTTCGGTCGGAGTTTTTGCCAGCTCATTTTTAAACACGCGCGCTCGTCTTCCGATGCCGACTTCCTACTTTCATTCGTTTTTCTCCGTTAAATCGTTTTTTTTTCTCCATATTTCCCGGCAACTCGCACACACCACCCCTTTCCCATCTCTCGCTTTTCTTTTTTCGACTCTCATTTCTCAATCGAGCTCTTCCGCATTTTTCGGTTGTGTGCCTTTTTGGGCTTTCTTGATCGAGGTTCGAAAATCACCTCCGTCGTTCGTTCGTTCGGCATACGCTTGGATGCCATCGCCACCAACGCTGGTATTTGGCATCCAGCGCAATGCAACGACACAATATACAAATGAACGGAGAAATTTGATGGCAAATAAAGAATCAGCAAAATTGGCACGGTGAACCATAACTATTTTCCTTTTGCTCTCTCCCTCTCTCCGAGTACTGGGCCCACTCGAAGTCCCCCTTTCTGCCAAATTCCAATCGGCCGTAGTTTTGTACGTGATTCCCCGGCACACATTTGCAGAGACCGTCCGACCGCTGGTGATTTTTGCTGCCCGCCAATCGCAGTTTCGATCACATCGAATCGACCTCCGCCCGCAACTCAGGCAAACGCAGTGACTATTTAATTGTCGCTGGCCGGATGACCGTCGTATAGCGTTTATTTGTGGAAAAACATGAATTATATTGTAATTTGTAATCCGCCACACTCACATCTTCCGTCATCCATTATAATAACTATAATTCGTGCCAACGAAATAACGTGCACACAATGGAGATGCGTGCTCCTCGTCAACTGACAAATGACGTGGCGGCCAATGACGGGTGCAAAAACGGAGAGCGTCAGAGAGAAGAAAAAAAAGAGGAAACACGAATGCAAAAAAAGGCAGCAAACAAATTGGACACGAAGCAAAGTTGGTATTTAATATTTTTTTCTTCTCCGAACGCGCTGTGTGCTCGAGCACACAACAATGGCGAGGATGTGCCCGCAGACGAAACGAATAAAATGGAATAAAAAGTTTAACATAAAACTAATTGAACAGTGCGCAGCAAGTAGTTTTCACTCATTTCGCTGCATTTTGCTCTATTACGCATTCGAAAATGAAGCAACTGCGCTGCATGCGTTGTGCAATAGTACTGCAGTGTCCAAGTCGCTGCTTGTGTTCCGTCATCGCTGTCGACGTCGTTCTCGATGGCCACGCTGGCGGCGGAGGCGGTAACGGTAACAGCGGCAACACAGTTGGAATTCGGAGACGGAAGTCAAGACTTGAGCATTTTTTATGCCTTACTTTTGCTGCACAACTGCAACGATTGTGACCGAGGGCGATAAAAAGCGCCGTCGTGCAGGGAGAGAAAAATTATAATAAAATGAATAGAATGCGGAAATTTGAGATCAAAAATGGTACAGAATTTTTTTTCGTCCATTTCATTTTCTTTCTTTCACTTTGTGTGCGCTTGTGTGCAGTACCCTATGTGTGTTGCTCGCGACTGCTTCGTTGCAGTTTTTATTTATGAAATTCGTTTCTACTCGTGACTTGGGAAGGGGGGTGGGCTGCATATTTTGGCGAAAATTTTGCACTCCACTTCACCATTGCCAGTCCACAGATGTGAAATGGAATTATGGATAAAGCTTTTAGTTGAACATTGCCAACAATTACACAATCGCAATAAGCAGAACGGGCACGCAGTCAGCCAGTGAGCCAAACCAGCCAGCATTTGCCTGTGTGTGTGTGTTCTACCATTTCATTGTTACGTCTTGATCTCTTCAATTACATCCAGTCGTCGTCGTCTCGTTATTTCGCTCTGAAACTGTACACATCATGTATTATGTGCTATTATTATGATTCGTCCGAGCCATCGCGATCTCTGTGGACGTGGATTGTGGCATACATGAAAGAACGGAAAAAGGTTGCCATCAGATATCGAAGAACTTTTAATCTTCTGTATCATCTGATCACTACAACACAGTGCTGTTGTAATATGATTCGTTCTTGTTATTATTTTATTTGTAGTTGATGCGACGCCACTAAGCGTGCAACACGAGGCGGAAAGTGGATGCTGGGAAAAACCAGCTGAAAAACTATGAAAATGAGTAAATTTCAATCTATCAAGTCGACGAATGAAGGGGATCTCTGTGCCTCCCTCCCTCCCATTCGCTCCCTCGAGATAGACCGATGCAGTGGGGCGCGAAATTCAAACGACGAACGGAGATGCCAGTGCGAAGGAAAGAACAAAGCGTCTCGCGAACATTCGGATCATTAACATGATGAATTTCCCAAATTCCCCCACTCATTACGCGGAACGAATGACGTCGCGGAAATGCTCTATCGTGTGTATCATTTTCGTTTCGTCTACCTAAATCATACCCCCCCCTCCTCAAATGTCGCTGAAAATACTAGGCGCGACCCGACTGTGCCAGACTGCTGGATTTTCCTTCGAAACGAGAGATCATAAGTCCTTTAATCGTTGACGATATTCAGAAGAATAGGTCCATCGATCGATCCGAATTCCGAATGCTCATGGAAATAGCGACAGAACCTGTCGTATGGTTCCAATAAATTATCACTTGTTTGTGTGTGTGTCCCGTAAATTAACTTGATCGCCGAACATGAAATGCGACGCACTCTCGACGGCACGGAATTGTTTCTTTCGACTTTCATATTCGCGGCACTGCCAAACGCATCTGGACGACCAGATCATTGCTCGGTCGACAACTCTGAGTGCAAATATATGAATAGATCTATTTATTTTTAAGATGATGCGCCACAGACGCAAACGCACCGACATCGGTCGAGCTGAGAATAGTTCGAAGAAATGATGACGACAAAACGATGAAATAGCACAGATGCGCTATTCGAAGCCAGACGACAGACGGCGGGAAATAGCCGCCGAGTATCGGTTGGAGGGAGAGTGAGAGCCAGTCAGCAAAAACACATCGGTCCCATGCATTCAAGAATGAACAATTCGCTCATTGGCATCTAGATAGATGCATTTATACGTTGCCATGCAGTGACGTGATGTGCCATTTTGTGCTGTGTTGTATGCATGAAATGACAACGAAACGGTTTGCATGAAAAATGGCTAAAAATAGAGTGGAAGCGTTGCAGCAGCAGACGAGTGACAGAATTTGTGTGCGCGTGTGTGCAAGAGTGAGAGAGAGAAAGAGAGAGAAAGAGAAAGCTTCAGCTAGAAAAATAGCATTTCTGGAAAACGAAACAAACGGCGTCGAAAGAAAATAGCATAAGCTCCTACATGAACGAGGAGGAGCAAGAAAAATGGCAACAAACACGAGAAAACACACGAGGATCCACTACAAACACACAGCCTGCAGGATTGAAGACTGAAGGGAGTGGTGAAAAAAGACATGACGAACAATCGAAATTGTTATAGACAGACGGTTTCGCCACTACCATTCGCAGCGGTACACAAGCACACACACACACAACACAACAATTACCATGTACATTTCATTCGACTGGATGCGAAGTGAATATTTATACAGAGAGCAATTGCCAGTGCGAAAAATAAAACGAAATCGAAATGCGTGGCGTATATGGCAACGTACAAGGGCGCAAAGCAAATAACAGCATATGCGATAGCGTGTGTTCGCGCTCGGCTCGTGCACTCAGACCGTAGCATCGATGTGTATCAGAGCTGCACCGCGCAACACTCACTGAATGTTCAGGCATCGGACGTTCGGTCGGTTGCTCTGTGCCAGCGAACCAGTATTTTAGCGCTCGAGATGCATGCTGCACTTCATTTTGATAAAAAAAATGTTCGCCACTTTTCCTTTCGACTTCATTTGTTCGCTCTCTGCCGCTATTATTTCATGAATTTTCTTCTTTTCATTGAGTTCATTTTCCTCTCCGTTCGCTTCTTATGACGAGCATAATGGGACAAGGGGTACACAGTACACACACTCAACGTCTACGCAGACTATCACAGCAGCTGAACGATGAAATTCGTTGGGAGAGCGGAAAGTGCGAGCAGATGAGTATTTGTACGCGTGAGTCGGCCGTACCATATCTGTCGAGCCGGCCACGCCATGTTTCACGTCTATTTGTTGCTGTCATTTTTAAGTTCAATTCCGTGCGGTGCAATTAAACGGCGATGAGAGGGACCCGCCGAGCCACATTGCCCATTGGAAGACCGGGGTGAATCGTTGCTGATGCGTTTCACAACAAAGTTTCGACTGTTTTCATTTGTGCTCGACGGATGGAATTGTGTCGAAATGTCTGCCGTCGTTTAACTGAAATAATTTATTTATTTTCAATCGTTCGTTCTTTCGCGCGCGCCTACACCCGCACACACGCACACAAACCATTCGCATATGTCTCGCGTCCTCGAAGCGAATATAAACGAAATGCGTTGACGATGATATACATCAATGGCATACATATTGGCAGATTGGTGTCGGAGCAGACGCATAGAGAGCATTCCATCAATGCGATGTGCTAACAGAACCTCCAGACATACGTTCTGATCGCCGGCACTCAGCATTGATCCGTCAATTGACGCCAAAAAGTAGTCCCGGGTGTGTGACAGTGCGAGTTCATTTATACAAGGTTCTTTTGGCGTTGTTTGTATTCGCTCGAAGGCGTTCGTGCGTATAGTGATCGTGTGAAACGAGCCAGCAGCCAACGAGCAAATGAGAACTGGGATTAGAAGCAATGAGCAATGCCGCTACGCGGTACGCAATACATTTAAAAGTTAATTCGTCGTGGCGGCTGTCACTTGCTATTGACTGCAATTTCTTCGGCGAAAGTTTTTTTCCCTTTGTTTGCTGTGGCGGCATCAGTGGCGAACGTATTTTGTGGTGCGTTCGTTCCCATTTCAATAGATCCGCACCTCTTCGTTCTTCGTATTATCCACGACCACGACACACGTAATTCGTGAGGTGAAACGGCTGTCGAACGAGACCATTTGTACATTCCGTCCTGCGACTGCCGCGCAAAACACACGAAATGTTGGCATCCCATTCCACTCTGCTCGCTCCAGCCCCCCTTCTCCATTAATATGAAACGTGTAACTTTGTTTCGTTGACTTGATCCAATATAGAAATCTCGAAACGTCTGACAACAGACAAATTCAGTGCAAGAATTCAGTATCACCGTCATCGTCTTCACCGTTACGCACGTGCCCATCTGGTGTCACTTGCAACGCAAAATAATCTTTCGGGCGGGGACAAAAGGAACCCGAAACGATTGGTTTCGGTGTACCGGCGACAAGTCGAGACACTAAATGTCGAGGACGACAATTGAAAAAAAGGAATGCAGCGCATTACCCATTCCCCGATCGCGGAACGACGCCGCGACCGAAGCCGTCAAGATGAAAAGAATATTTGCACCACACCGAAGCCGATAATCAGCCGATAAATTTTCCAGCATTTCAGTCTATCTCGTTTCGTTTAATTTCGTTTCGTTTCTTTTCTCATTTCTTTCTCCGCGGAGAATGAGAAAATGAATTATATTTTCCATGTGTGGCAGAGCGAGCACCGCACACTCGCCCAGCAATTCAATCGTGACGCATTCGCGCAACAAAAGGCAGAAGAAGCAAACGACGAAATTTCAAAATGAAAAGTCAAACAAAATAAAAGAAAATTGTCTGCCACGCACTCTCCACGGCGCGGGCCGTTTTTTGATGTGAGTCTTTGTTCAGCGACGACTTCGCCAGACGACCGTCAGACGCACACAATCGCATCCAATTTATACTTTTTGCGAATGCGTCCATGTCCATTGTCCACAATCGCCAGTCGAAAGGCCATTCAATTGAATGAATTCGATTGCGAAAATTTATTAATTTGTGTCGTTCGCCCCTTTTGCACCATCCGTTTCGGAATCGTTTTGTATGGCCGATGCCTTTGTGCCGCACATGACCCGAAAACTATCTCCCGCATACCGCCCAACCCAATTTAACATTCCTGTATCGCACCGATGAATGTGTGCAGTAATTTCATGCTCGATGACACCGCGAACAACGCTCTTGGTTTGACAAAATCGAACGAAACGAATTCCATGTCAGCTTGTCCGGATTGGCGGTTTCGATTGATAATGACGACTAAAGATTGGTCACCACAGATCCGAACTTTTGCATAATATAGTAGGAAGAAATGTAGACATTGGTACGAACTGCTACGTGACAATCAGCCACTCATTTCATGAGACCGGCTCTCGCTTGCGAATTTCATTTACAGAACATGGGGGAACTTCTTCAGCACGTTTCAGTTGAGGATCCGAATCAAATGCGAGCCAAGATGTTATGAAACTCTTCAGGCGGCGGCTTCGTTCTTTCTTCCGTTTCGAAAATTCGATTCCGTCCAGGCTTATCGCTGTGTCCTGTGCGCACATTTACACCGTTCAAAGCAAGGTACGCATTGCTCTGGCTCACTAATTGGAGCAGACTTTTTTTGCGACGAAACGAAGCATTCTCAAAACGCATTTACCACCGACGATGCCGATTATTATGTGTGTTAGGAGCTTAGGAGTATCACGTACTTTATGTATTCAACCGGACGGAGCGATGCGAAAAAATGCGATTTCGTACATATTGCACTGCTCACGACGAAGCCGATTGTATTCACATATTTCTGCAGCAGCAGCGGCGGACTCAATTCCGAAAATGTGCCAGTCGTGCCAGTCAGACCGTCTATCGCCCAATCGCACTGACAATGGTCATTTAACGGGAGTAATCACATGTTTGACCGTAATTCTGTAAAATTTCACATTTCACTCGCATTTGCCGCACTTTTGCGGTGCTCAGATGAGCATTTTTGTTCATCCATTCCTCCATGTTCAAGCTCATATGTAGACTGTAGACGCTAGACGGCATCATTATATTGCCGACATAACGCAATGATCATTCAGGAAGAATCCGTCCCTGACACCCTGACTACATGTCAAACAAAATTTGAGATAATATGTACCTAAGCAAATTTTTCGAAAATATTTTTGAGATATAGCTGTGGCCAGACTATATCTCAAACGTTTTTTTGCGTTTTATTGAGAAATAGCCAATAGAGGCTATATCTGAAATCCGTGTGTAAATTACTTGAGATACTAGAGTTTCAGTATACTATATTTCGAATGATTTTCAGACAAATTTGAGATATAGCCAATTCGGACTATATCACAAATGCATGTTTTTGATACCATTTGTTCTTTTTATAGTATTTTTGCGACGATACCGTGATATTTTCCGTCAAAATAACCCGGGTGCGGTCAATCGTGATTGATTATCCACTTAAGCGGTCCATAGGATTCCATCGTGGTCTATCATGATCACAGGGCACATGGAGCTTTAATTGATGGCGCAATCATCGCTAAATTCATGACCTCTTCTGTGTATTCAAATGGCGCACATGTGCCTCTTGGTCTTGATCGTGATTCTGTATTCACCAGAACGTTCCATCCTTCCGATTCCGTGGCGTGAGGCACTTATTAAAATCTTTTTTATGAATATATGAAATGTAGCCAATGAGTAAAAGAGGGGTAAATTTCAAGAGGTCGTAGCTCCGCCTTCTTCCAACCAGTTATGAAAATGAAGGAGTAGGGAACAGATCAAATTTAAACTTAATTTTCCCCCTGGAAAATAGTACGGGCGGGAGAACGAGGGCCTGGCATGATCGACCAGTAAAATGCACAGGAAACACTTCCGCACTCGCTACGACCCCCACGTTATCTCAGTGGGATTCTCTCTTCGGCGACAAGTGCCCATTTCGCAATTCCGGTGGATCGAATGTACTAATGTAATTTTGATGAAAAGATCGGGCGATGTGTGCTGTGACTGCTGTGATGCTCTCGAGCAATATGGGAAACGCAGACATCTTCCATCAAAAGTACGGAAACTCGCTTTGCATCAAATATAATTCACCCCAATAGGCTCAATGGAGGTCTGCGCGCCTGCGTGCATGTCGCTCGAATGGAATAGAAGAAATCGAAGGCACGAGCCGACCACCCATTCAGTGGTCGCTCTTCATTATAATATTTTGCGGTGTGTCCATGCGTTCCTCCCGAATCGCTCTGACAACGCATATGGGTATTTTCCACCAAATGGGAAGCGCGCTTCGCCATTTGGAAGCGTGAATGTGTGCGATGAGCTCTCCGCACTGCCAGCCAAAATGGGAAAACAACAACAGCAATAACGAAAACAGCAGAATTCCGAATAAAAATAACAGATGCG
>JANTFB010051108.1:0-14616 GCA_026546635.1 Porricondyla nigripennis | reverse complement strand
GCGATGTAAGAACTCTAACTTCCAATTTTCGCATGAGTCGGCATTCTCACTAGGCTCATTAAATTTATTTGCTATCGGGACTTCAATTTTCATAATGGGTTGAAAAAGTCGTACGTATCGTTCTCGAGATAGATTTTTGTAGACCAACGAAAAAAACAAAACAAAAATTTCGGTTCAAGCGAATGTAGCCAAAGTTGATACATTTCTTCTACCCAAACTTATGTAGCATGCAAAATGTGGCCAATGCATCCCTGCTGATATGGGCTTTTTCGATATTCCTATATATGCTATGTCAATCTGCGCTATTTCCGTGTACCAGCAATAACAGTGGAAGATCGCCTGCATGCCAGCAGCATTAAGCTCAAATGTGAGCCAACCAGGCTGGCTCTTCTGGCTGGTTGGCTGTTTGCTATGCGAACAATTCTATTATTCAGAGCGTGTTACTCCATGTAATTGTTTTTTTCTCGTCTTCTTCTTTGTCGTTGTTGTTATTCAATTTACGTCTACCACTCACGCGCACGTCGCCCGTTCGATTGTCTATCTGTTCGTCTTCTTCTGCACGTTCTCCATCGGTGTTGCGTGCCATCTTCGAGCGATTGGCTGCAGGTAAGAATGAAACCAGACGCGCACACCGACAACCACCGAAATCCACGCGTATATGAAATCACAAACGATTACAAAATCGATGCGAGAAGATCGACGAGACCGATTTGCCATTCGCATCTCCCGCAATACGTGAAGGGGCCGGAGCCCAATTGAATCAATAGTTAGATCTTCACGCATGTATATATGGCCAGTGTGGTTGATGGGAGCGGAGAATCCGGACGACATTGCTTTCTCCTCACCGTCGGCAGCACGTGACTAGAGTTTGCATATTCTTCCAGGGACAGTTTTGCTGGGGACAAGTGCCGTCACCCTGTGGGAAACTATGCATTCGCAGACACGATATGAGCATGAGCATCGTGCATGTAATTGAGAGAAATAAGAAATTGAAACGTCGAATGATAAACGACGAACGCACGCATCCAGATGAGTGATGTAGGAGTATCAGCGCATCTCCTCAGTACATGCTGCACCTAAATCCGCAAACAGACGCGCGTGTGCTGTGCCAGGCATAAGCGAACCAGCTCAACATTTTCTCGTTTACCAAGACTTTTTTCCACTTTTCCATTTTCCCTTTCATAAATATCCATATTTTTGTTTTTGCGAAGCGAGACGATGGCAGCGCACACACGCACCATCCTGATGCCGTCCATGTCGATGTTGATGCCGATGTGTTGCGATGGTTCGGCAAGCGAGTGTACTGCGAACCTTCGAAGTGTGTATAAATGCATGGATACACACAATACGCAGCGGTAGATATGGGGCCTCGTTTTCATCGCATCCACCGTGGCCGCCACGATTTAATATTGATAAATTTATTCATGTACGGATTCGGTGTTTTCTTTTTCTTTCGCTGGCGCTGCTTCTGTTCTAGGAACGAGTTGTTTTTCGTCTCTCCATCACTTTCTCAGGTCTCTCTGCACTCTTCGGTGCGTACTTTTGCTCATTTATCGACGAGGAAATCGGTGTGCCGATGCGTGCACTTGAAAGCACCGTAAATTGCACTGGGAGCTCTTTTTTCATTCGATTTCGCTTCCTTCTGCACCATGCGCGCATTGCTCGTTTCGTCGTCTGCTTTCTTTCAACCGTTTTACTCGTTAAATATTTATGAAGAAAATACAATACAAATTGAAACGATTCGAAACTGCCGCTCATATTGTGCATGAGTAGCGAGCATTTTCATCGTCGTTTCGTGCTCCGTTTCTTTGCTTTTCTTTTCGTTTTTCATTAATTTGCAGTCCCGTTGAGCTGGCCCAGACTAAACACACGCCTCGCATAAATTTTGCCGAGAAGATTTTTTATGCGAATGTCTTCGGTTTCACGATCTCGTTGCAGCCGCTTTGATGGATGCGCACGTGTGTGTGTGTGTGTGTGTGTGTGTGTGTGTGTTCATAATCCAGAGCCAGAAGCCAGATCCCGACTCCAAATCCCGAGTATGAAGCGAATTTGCATGAAATTTGAAGGACGAAGAGAGCGAGAGAAAGATTTCTGTTTTTATTTTTATTGCATCTTCCCATCCACCTCGATGCCAACCTGACACAAAAAGATCACCGCTTCAATATGTTGGTTGTCCGATGCTACACGAGCACATTCTTCGTGCCTTTTAATATTGACAGCGAAACGAAAGGAAATTGCGAGCAAGATGCCTCTGTCCACTACGGATGGGAGTATACCACTGGTAGATAGAAAGAGAGAGAGAGAGATTCTCGGAGTGCGCACTTGTGCAAAGGCACGTCAGCAAATCACAATCACATTATCCGTTTGTCTCCCGCTTCATCATATTCACATCATGCGACGCATTGCACTCAAGAAGAAGAAGCCGAAGATGAAGACGAACAACAAAGCGAACCGGATATTTCGGAACGCTGAACGAAAAGAAAAACAAAACATGAATCATTCGAGCGCAAACAGTCCAATCTGAAAGTCTGGAGGCGCAATCCGGCCTACTTCGACCTTGCAATGTCGCAGAGATGACAACTCTCCAAAGTGATCCAAATCACTTTATTCGCATTTATTTTCACATAAAATTGTTTTCGATGGGAACCACGACGACGATAACGTAGACGGCGACGACGTCAACGTCAACGTATGATTTCGACATAAAAACGACGAAACGAAGAACAGCAGACGTGGAGCTGGCGAAAACGTGTGTTGCCACCACCGAAACAGCACCACCAAATGTAACCGCATGTAGTGCGTGTAATCCTAATAAAATTACACACAGAATGCGGTATACATTTGAATGTTTAGTGAGATGCGAGGGAGAGAGAAAAAAAAATGTGAATAAAATTCGAATGCCGCACCCGCGCACCCACAAATGCCGTGCGCCATTCTGCACTCGATACAGACGCTCGCATATTTGACATGTGACGGTTCGTTCCGACGTACGAATCGGCGAGTGGCACACACACGCCGAACACATCCGCCCGCATAAGGCAGAGCTGGGAGAGCTGAGCGAAACACGTGCAACGCGCGCGCGCCACGCACCGAATCGCAAAGTTTATGTGCATGGATGTGCCGCACTCTGATTCGGTAGTATGTAAATTGTGATGAATGGAAAATTCATGTGCATCATCCTTCCATATATATGCGAAAGGAAATATCGGAAAATTCAATTGCTTATTCATGGCGCGTTCCCGAACTGCACACGATGCCGACGATGACGACAACGACAACGACGTCGACGACGAAAAGATTGACAGTTCCAACAAGAGTACCGAGCGTGACGGAGATGAATGGAGGTGCACAGCTGGTGAGAGGTGAGACCACCGCATCAACCAAATGTGATATTGTTGTTTGAGTGTGCCTGTGTGCCGTGCCGTGCGACTTTTGCCCGTTCAGAGATTTTCTACTTTATATTCGAAAATTGACTCCAAATCAGAACCAATTTGAGTGAGACACATAGAGACGCATCGCGCAACCTTCATGCTTGGGTAAAGTACATTGAACTGAGATCATCAACGATCACAAGGATGTCGAATAATTGCCGAATGAACTGGAACACGGCGAACATGAGCCGTGCCTCAAAGATAATGAGAGCGTCTGGTGCGTGATTCGAAATTAGCTGGCCATTGTTTGAAACGCTCTCACCAGCTGATAATGTGTCCCGGCCTTATGTTTGCCTGCCGGCCTGTAATCCTAGGTGCTGCGAACGAACTCCAAAGAATGATTCCAAAGGCAAATTGAAATGGTCAAAGCTTGGGCAGCATCGGCATATCCTGCGGAGAAGGAGATAAAGGAAGGGTAACATCGGATGGAGGCGCTTCTGATGAGAGTGATAGATCATGGGCATCAGCCATTCTCAATTCCAATCGATGGGATTTCTTAAATTTTTGCTGTCCACCCTCAGGATTGCCTGGAATTGCGGGTATCGATTCTTCTGCTAAGAGATGAGTTCGACCAACAAATTCGAAAGTTATTTTTCGAGAGAAAAGTCGATGTTCCGATCTAACCTAGCCTCATTCCCTTGTGCCCTGTGCATGGAAATCGGATGGAAAATGGCGAACTAGCGATGCATTAAATTTGACCCGAAAATTGTTCCGCATTTTTTTGGACTTTTCTTCGGACCATAACTCCTGGAAACTTTTTGGTCAGATCAGTTTCGTATGAGAAGAATCGATGGGCAATTCCCAAAGAGGCTGCAGACTAGACTGGATACCGAATAGATACAGAATGCTATGTTCTTCTCTTCGGTAACGACAGGAAACGAATGGCTCGGAATCGGAAATTGAAATCGAGTCAGCACTTGTGTTTGGAAAAGCAAATATTGAACATAAAACGAAATTGCTGTGACGCATGATATATCGTTGCATCACGAGATAGCCAGATCGATGCGCCTTCATCAAATCCAGTGAATTTCCAGAAGATGAATACAAGATGAATACACATCGACGGTTGAAATTGCCAGGGAATGTGAACTGAATAAGAATAATTACGATTCGATTACAGCTGTGACGTTTGAAATGAAACGGAGTGCGTTCATTTTATGTCGAACAGACCGTCCACGAAATCAATTTACAATAATTTGACGCTCGGGATGTACAATAATTGAATTCGAAACGTAATTGAAATGCATTTATGACAACAGACATTATTGCCATAATTATGAATGATGATTCTCTCGATGATAATAATAAATTGCGAAACACCGCTGACCGCGCTCACTCAATAGCACATATCGGTGGATTCTTTCTATGCTTGGGTGTATCTGTGCTGTATGCCACATGCGGCCGATTCTCATGAATAGCATGTTCTCTCTCGCTCTCCCTTTCTCTCTCCCGATTTTCAATAAATATTTATAATGGTGATGGATTAAAATTTTTGTATAAAATTCATTAATGTGTTTTCGGTTTTTTCCCTCGTTATTTCCATCGCAAAACACATATTTCATTCGATCCGCTTTTTCTGAGTTTATTTTTGTGTGCGCGCATGTTGCGTAACTTCGGCAATAGATTATATGTATTATCAATGCTGTCGCTCTCTCCTCCTGGAAAAATCCACAGCGGTATACAATGACTAATGAGTCTCACGGTTGAATTCCACTCCTGAACAACAAACTGCTACTAAATGGGTCCACAATAACGCATGATTGCAACGAATAATTTAATATATTTGAATGAACTGTACCGCCAAACGCCAATGTATCCATATCCAGCCCCAATAATCATACAATAGTAAATGATGTAAAATATGGATGTGCGAGTGGCGAACAGCGAGCCAATTTACTTGGTTGCCACGAAAACACACAATTGGAGAGAGTTTCGAGTAGAAAACGGAAAAAGGACAGAAACCACTAACAACGAGTCCCCTCATAAAATGCATGTAACTTTTATTACCTACAAAATAGCGCAACACCGCAACGTGCTTGATTGTTCGGTCTGAACAATAATAATAATAATAATAATAATCATGAAAATGATGCTGAAAACAGTAATAACGGTAATGAATCGCAAGAGAGAAAGCGTTCGCTTGCTCAATTGGAAAACAAAACATTCAATTTTCGGTTTTACGGTTGGAAACAATTTTCCCGCCACAAAAAAGCAAAGAAAAGAATAAAAAATAAACACAAACGGAAAATGGAATGTGAAAAAGTTCTCACCGCATTGAATGGAATGTGAAAATCGACTGGTCAAAGTTGAAAAGTGCTCTCACCAGCTGGATATTACTGGCAACGGCGTACCTAGAAAATGAAAAACTTCGGCGCCACAACACAAGTGTAGGTGCTCGCCACTTGTACAGCGACCATTCGGAAATAATTCCCCAGCCAATTTTTTTTCGGGACAGCGATTGGCCAGCAACGAGAGAGTGCGAAGTGCCCATGAATATGGATCATTTTTTTTTCGGCTCAACGAAAAGCGAACGTCGGGTTGAAAAGGCTAAAAATCATTCGAAACAATCGAAATCATAAATCGACTTGAGCCGCAAAATTTGTACTTGAAAAAAATATCAGTCGATCGAAAGTCCAAATGGCAATGAGGAGAGAAAAGCAATGGGAAAACTGCCGCCGGCCCTTATATTTTGAACGGTCACAGCACGCTTTTCCAATCCCATGATAAAATGTTGGTTTACTGGCCCACACAATGGGGCGAACAAACATTGTAAATGTGTTTATGACAGCGATTATTCAAATATTGACTGGAATCGTTTCGAGCAACGAAGAAAGCACGAGAATCTCGTTGTCCTTCTTTGGAGGAAGAAAGGGTAGAGCGCGAGAAAGAGAGGCGAAGATTTCCCGAAGAGACAGAAAATAATAATGCGATGGATTTTCATTTGAACGACAGCTGGAATCGGCGAAGGAATAATAAGAGAAATAATAATCGAAAAGTTCGCGTCAAAATCCGGCCAGACACTCGCTCTGACGCATTCGACCGAGCTGATTTCTACACTGTCGACATTAAGGCGAACCTATGATGCGGCTCCGAAAACAATGCCAAGTCTGCACGCCCGAATCATCAGGCACCAGCGAGTGGGAAAATGCGCAAAAAGTGGCACCGCAAGTGCGGCTCTCAACTTAATCTTATATTATGTGGTCTGAAAATCGCAAATACACAATGCTCTTTGTCTAATGTTCGTTAATAATGCATTGAATTTGAGCCACCGTTCGGTGAAACCATTACAGTGATTAACGTGAAATCTTGTGCGCCGGCAATCATCCCTGCCACGCAGTGATGAGCGAATAATTACGACGCATCAGACATGTGAATGGAAATGCAAGTATTCCATTAACGATGTCGTTTCGAGTACGCTGAGCCTGAGGTCAGTCACACGTCTAGATCGGCGTCGAATGACAATAGATGAATAGGAGTTCGCCAAAAATCGTATTGAAAAAATGGTGGTACTTCAGCCGATTCGCATCGTCCGAAACAAGTGTAAATATTCGCATCGAGAATATGAATAAAAATCAACATCAACATCAACACATGGATAACCTGTCGCCTGTCGTCTGTCGATAGAATAGTCTGTGTTCGGCCGGGACGGGTCAAGGATCCGCTCCATCTTCCATTGTAACAATCCTCATGAACGATTTCATCACTTCAACTTCAAATGTTTTTGTCCCAATCAGACGAATTCTCAACGTTTGCTGCTCGCTCTGCTCAATGTTGCCGCAATTTCTTCATTATTCTTGTAACGAAAGGTGTTTTCGCTGGGGTCAGAGACGAATTAGCTAGAGAAATTAAATCGGCCGCAGCGAATATCTACTGCCTTCGTGTCTGCGATGATCAGCAGAGAAAAGAATAAGTTGTTTGCTGTCGACATAATCCATGAAGTCGTTCCTCTTTTCGCATCGCCCCGGCGCGCCGAGCTCGCACCGTTTTTCACTGCAATTAATTACATTTTTAATTATGATAATACATTTGCACCTGAACAAGTTTTCAGTCATTGCTTCCAGCGTCCAAGATCCGTTGGTCGTTCGGTACATAAGGATCTCGCGACCAAATGCTTTGAAAGGAAAAGGGCAAAACGTTTCGCAAGAGTTTCAACTGCACTTGTTTGCACTTGACATTATTGTTTGAAAGTACGCTGGATTGGCTGGGCGGACTTTTGACACGGAAATTTGGAAATCGAGTGCTTTGGGTTCCTGGCCCGTCGCAATACGGATGCATCACATGTGACGACTGACGAGTCTGTAGAAGTGTGTGCTGACTGGGCTGATTGGATTACAGCGTTACAATGCAAAATGTGCTCTCTGACCATTTCAACAGCACCCTCACTTGTAGAATCATAGTTCTTGTGGACGAACGTCACAGGATCGCGCTTCAGCCGCCATTCCGCGCTAAGAAATTCGAGAACTCGTTTAGATTCAGATATGAGCAATTCAGAGTACAAAAACTGTTCAAAGCGCAGTAGAATAGGTTCGTTGCCTGGTCGCCCTCCCGCGAAAATATGGAACATTTTTGCACTGTACGAAGTAGAATGGGAGAAGATTTTTCGTTCACAACAACGTCCACTGTCGTAAAAGTAACGCCTTCTGTTGCAATTTCGCCCATCGTCGTCGTTGTATCTCCGGGTACTTGTTGTACTCCGTGCAGTGTAGAGCACAGCGGGCACAACACATTGCCATCACCACTTTGCTTATTACATAACCAACCAAACAAATGCGGGAGACGGCATCCCGATAAGCGAGATACAGAAAAGCGAGAAGAGAGAGAAAAGCAGCACCCAATAATAAGAATTGTCGGAATGCTGTGCTTTTGCACTCGACCAACGGTGCTGGTGTTTTTCGTTCAGACGTAGTGTTGTCCTAGCCGACGGTGATCACGTTCCAACGTATCATTCATTCACATTAATTTTTTTTTTCGTTCTCTCAGCTTTTTTCGGGCTTCTGTTTTGATGCAAATGCTCATGCGTATGCGATATGCATGGATGTGCTCTGCTATATATTCTGTTTTGGAATAGCATGGGCGACGCTCAAGCCCCCTGTATAGCGACGCTATATTGAAATTCATTCGGGCAACTTAATCATAATATTATTACTCGTTCTGTGATTTTCGTTTCGCATATTCAAACTTTCCCGCCCAATCAGTGTCGCTGTCATCCGTTTTTTCTTTGCTTTTCGTATTGTTGAGCGTCTGCTATACTTGTTACTCTAAATCTGATCGCATCGCATCGCAACGCTGATGGGCGGTCGAATATACAATACTTTGAAATCATTTGCTGATTTGAAGACAATGCGCCATTATCTGCGATATTCTGGCATGAGACAATGAGAGGGCGAGAGAGAATGCTAGAATGCTGTTGCTGAATGGAACGAATAGAATAAATTGAGAAGACAAAGTCGTCGGAGAATTTGCAGTTATGTCTTGGGTGTGATAACCGATTGTGGCCGTTATGATACTTTCTGCTCGGGACAAAGTTTGAAGCGTCTGTTTCGAAATCGCGTCCGTATTGCTTGGACACCACAGAGTGGTCTGATTGCAAAGACCCTTCGAAGTGGCCTGGGTTGTCATGCCGTTCGGCGACCCATATTCATCCTGCACTTCTAGTCAGGATTTTTGACGCACATCTCTTCAAAATAGTGAATACTTTGAGACGAACCTCGTGAAGGGTAAAAATTGGAATGTTGAGCCTACAAAATCGACAGCAACGCAACATTCACCCGACACATTGTCGATATCACAGCAACGGGGCATACGATTTTTTTCATGCGGCACTCAAACTGAAGGTCATTCGCATCTGATTTCAATCCGCATTGTTACAACCCTGGGTCAACCTTGTCGAGGGTCGGAGAAGTGCTGATATTCATACACATCAGCAGCACAGCATCCCTTTCGTCAATGATGAACTGCGGATAATGCCAGTCCCGGCGGAAAAACGGAGATAGATGGGATAGATTCGTATCTCGGTCGGAATCGGAATAGAAGGGTAGAAATGATAATTAAACTTGACGTTTATGCCGTGAAAATTGATAAAAGTCATTACGGACGGGGAAAATATTAATAATATTCGGTCATAAAGTTCTGTTTGTTACAAATTCAGCGAAACTACCATTGAGAGATTCCTTTTTTCACCTTTCTATCGCGGCCGGGATAGAAATCTATCCCATTTATCCTCGTTTTTCGTCGGGGTGTTAACGAGCTGGTGGAATGTAACCAACTGTTACGGTTGGTTGTGGAATGTCGTCGATGCGGCGGCATTTTTATGTCACGGTGCAAGTGCATGCGTCGGCCACTGAAAACAAATTGAGCTTTGATGCACAATTACTCAATGGATGAAAAATCTCTGGCGCGTATTACTCGCCATCCTCGTTACCCAGAGAAACCGCATACTGTAGCTTCACGGCGACAACAGCCAGTTAGCGCAATGAGCCAGTTAATCAACAGCAACGTAACGTTTGGTTGAAAAACTGAAAGATTTCAGTGCAGTTAAGTAGGGGAAAGTGATGTCACTTCAAAATCAACGTGTGTTCAGCATGCCTTCAACATGCAGCATACCGCGTGGGGCTTGAGCACGGCCTCCGATTCATTGGCAGCCTATTGCGCATTTGGCCAGATTCTCCATCTCATGCGGTACATCTCAGCGCACCGGGTGTTTCGAATTCTCAAGTAGTCAGTGACTACTAGTCACGCACCTAAGGTTGCTCGATTGATGAATTTTAATTCGAAAATTCATATTTATTGATTATGTTTGCGTCCACTTCCCGTCGGCCCAATTCTAACCGTGTGTAACACTGGCGAATGCGGAATCCGCTGAATCGCTCAATATAGTTGTCGAAGGTCATTGACGCAGCGCAATGTACAAGCACCCCGAACATAACATATGCATGCTGTAACGTGTAATTCGTGGAAGCGTTTGCATTTTTCGATTGGCGGACGGTCGCACGGGGTGCGGCAGTCGACTGGTGACTGGTGTCACATGCGCGCCACCACCAGCAACCCATGCAGCGCCGACTTCTGTTCATTTTTGTGTATTTACATATTTTAATGAGATTTTGCGCTGCGAACACGAACGCGAATAAAAACAAAAGAAATGTATGCATTCGTACACAGACAGATACCGCGTACGGCATGCGGCATGCAGGTGCGAGCGCCGCGAAAATATGAAACGAGAGAGCAAAAAAGTAATTCAATGTCACATTGGAATAGCGGTACGGATGCCGTGAATTTGGAGCAGAATGAAGCGTGAATGATAATAATCCAATAACGAAATGATCGCATGACAAAGAGCGCACAGCTCGCGTCCAATCTATTGAATTCCATTCATTGCAGACGGCACACAGTCCCATCCACTCTTGTGCGTTGAGGGCTGAAATATCGGATAGGTGAAACGGATGCCAGTAATCGGAGACGCTAGGTGGTGGTGGTGAGCTGCAGAAGCTGCACGTCACCGTATTGTGATGGAAATTACAGTGTAGCAGCCGGATCGACCATCAATTATTGGGCATTGTTCTGGCATAACAACACTTCATCTATAAATTAACTTCCACAACCCCCATACCCAGGTATACGTAGGTACCATGCACTGGCGAAATGATCTCATCCCATTCCCGAAAGAACATCCGATCGAAACGGAGCCGCACAGAGAAAAATCTGATGAGAACATGCGCACGCACACATCGTCGTACATTTGACGTATTAATTAATTAGGAACTTATCATTTACATGAATTTTTGATAGGGTATTCATCCTTACAGCGACGGATTTATGAACCGAAACCCACTACACTCATGTGCAAGTACATTATCTCGTCAGATGCATGCGAGCTGATGTGTTGAGTGTTGACAGAGCGACGTCTATTTCGTTCCATGACTTTTATGACGTGCACATGTCCATACATGGAGCCGATTGCATGCGCAGCTGAACGCTGAACCGTACGGCCATTATGCTATTTGAAGTGTTTCAAGTGCACGCGCTCACTTACCGGAAAAGTTCCGGAAAACTCGTACGCATGTGTGCGTGTGTTGCATGCGAACGTCGTCACTGGAGCAGTGGAAAGCGATTTTAATTTGATTGATTTCGTTTGAAGAGTGACGTTGAAAGTTTAACAATTTTGGTCGTCGTTAGCGCGTCTGTTGTCGACTTATGTCGAATCAAGTCAACGTCGTGTGTCAAGTCGGTTCGCTCCACGGTGCCACGGATCCAAGCGTGTATCGTTTGGTGTGTGGCGCAAATTACAATGCACTTCTCAACTCATTGATGATCTCCGATCGTAAATCATCGTTTTCGGAAATGATTCCACACAAGACGACGACGATAACATGTCTGCTGAGTGGTGGAAGAGATAAGGCACCGGCAACAATCAACACATCTCTGCAGTTTCCGTTCATCGTCGACCCCATTCAATCCAATTAGCCCTCACTACATAATGGATGCATGCGTATGCGTGTACATGATTACGTATTACGCTGCGAATCGCTCTATGTTCCATATATGACATGTCATGAGCGCGCTGCTCGAAAATTCGAGTTGCATCCGAGCTTTTGTTCCATGCAATTTAAGTAGATTTCAAACTGCCACAGACGATAAATCACGAAAAATGGAAACGAAATTTCCCCGGAAAGTTTAGTGGTTAATTGATTCGAGAAACAATGGACACCGAAACACATAGTCGGGATGAGCATCGCTGGCGCTCAGTGTATGGGCCAACCGTGTTCAAAATCCGTCATAATTATTGAAGTTGGCCTTCACCGCGGCACACCGGCGACCCCTCCCAAGCCCCATTAATTTAATTTACATGTTCTCCTCCACGTGGCATCGAGTGGGATTCTCTTGTTGCACTTTCGCCCACTCACCATCATCATCATCAGCGCGATTGCCACAATTGCCACTACCACTACCTAACTGGCGAGCACTGACCATACGCAATACGCATACAATCGAATTCCATGGGAGACTTTAGGTATGGCGCGTCGAATGTAAGCGAACGGAGCACGGAGGACGAAGCATGCATCTGCAAATTATCATGGATGTGTAATTGTGTGTATTTCATTTGGATTTATTGCGTCTATCAAAATGAAATGTTATATTTGTTTGCTACGTGGACCGAATGTGCGCGGCGCATGCATCCATATGAATTTAATGCGTCGTACAAATACAATTTACAATTTGCAATTGAACACAATTTCCATTCCATTTTTGGGCGGTTGTTGGTGGTGGTGGTGGTGGTGCGGCTGCATCGGTGTGTCTGTTTCGCTGCACGACATAGATAGGGTTAGAGCGAGCGAGACAGAGAGTGGGGCGATCCGAAAATTCATTTTACAGTTTTGTGAAAATTTCCGAATATCGTTTTCATGCGCACCTAGATATTGCACAGTGCTCGCCACCCACCCACCCACAATCAAACTAAACTATGAAACTCTTGTTTGTCTGCGATTCAATTACGTTGAATATTATCACTGTGAAAATTGTGCAATGTGTACAGAGACCGAGAGGGAAACTCCGTTGGCACCACTGACAAGGGGACGCAATGTATTGAAAAATGTAATAAAATTTCGAATGCTTCGGCTTCTCTATCACTTACTTAGTGTGCGCGCGACTGCCGGCGCCTGCGTGTGTGTGTGTGCTCACTGCTCACGCTAATAAATCGCAGTGGCTTCTCCGGCAAACTTTGCATTTGCATTGTCTGCATAAATATACATTCGGATTTCTCGCAGCTCCTCCAAAAATTTGGTCTGCCATGCATCGCACTCACACGAACGTACTATACACAGTCAGTCAGTCAGTCAGGCTGAGGCTCTCACGTACACACTCATCCACACGTAACGCATGCATATTTACAATTGCATTTGCATCGAATGAGAAATAATTTAACAAATTGCAACGGCAAACTGGTAAACAAACAGGCGTCGAATCAGCATAGTGCAGTAGTCGACGGTGACGCGGTGAAATGTAAACAATATGTGTATGCGGATGGCACGCAGTGCTGGAGTGCTGGTGTACCTACGGTCTCGTGTGAGTGTGTGTGTTCGTGCACTTTGTGCTGTGTGCTGTGTGTAATGCGTATATAAATTCCATGTTTAATCGACCAATTTGATATGATGCCGAATGGCATTTTCTCGTCATCACCGCCGCCTGCAGGATTGCATTTGGATACGAATGGGAAATGCCATTCCACTAGGTGTACCCTCATACCCTGCCTGCGTGTTTTTTTCTCCCCGCGTCCACTCCACCGCTGCCGCATCGCATCGACTCTTCTGTGCGGTGGCTGTCATCGGATGCAGCTGCTGCACCGACAGACACATTCGCAATACGAGTGAGTCCAAATTGGCATTGCACACACATATTTTTCGTTTTTCGGGAAGATTGTATAAACAGTCAACATCATTTTGAATGAATTTCGTGCGCAATTCTTTTCGTACACGAACTACGAAGTGCAGCCAAATGCATATATTTGCCATTCGTATTGTGGGCGCTTTATGCTGCAGACCTTCCTACTTACTCCATCCATGGCTGCACTCCGCCGGTGCTCCGTCGCCGTAGTCTGTATTCGAAGATGATGATGACGGCTTTGGCTTACAGTGGCTGCTGGCTGCCATACGCTAAGTCCCTGTCACATGAAAAATGTACGCGCACGAAATCGAGCCAAATGCTGTCAACGACACCCAACCATCCACACACGAATGCAAGTGCTGCTGGCGTGGGCATCGAGCACATCTTCCTTTTGCTTTGCATTCCTTTTGTTGACAGCGTTATTTTGTTATCGTTGACAAATTCAATCTATTGAAATTCAATATTCCCCGTGCAGCGTAATGAGAAAAAGAAGTAACGGGAGATGCAACAGAAACGGTGAAATGCCGTTCCACTTCAGAGAGAAAAATCCATTCCGGACGATCAATAAACACAAATATTTCGAAACGATGAAAATATGAATATTTCACATGACAGAATCGAGCTCGCACACGCACGCAAGCGTCAATACGAATTTTTGCGAACATGACGCGCCGAACAGAATGCACGAGTCATTGAGTGACGGGGCGCCAGCTAGAAGTCTCTAAAGAGGAAAGACGCATCGAATTGAAATTGAATGGAAATATGCAATAATAATAATTGCAGTTGATCGCAACGAGATACGATGTCA
>JANTFB010049997.1:0-14623 GCA_026546635.1 Porricondyla nigripennis | reverse complement strand
TTTCGCTTCAAGGAAGTCCACCGTCAAGTCATCGTGTGGCACCTGGAAGTCGAAATAGCCGGTATGAATGGCAAATGGGAACGCATGAAATTTTTGGTTGGGAAATATGCCTCGTTTGTGTGTAATTGAGCATTTGCCGTCACGCCATTCAAGTGTAATGTTATTCCATCATCGAGCTGAATGTCTGCGCTGCGGTTCGGGTCGGATGATGAATAAACTTGTGCGAAGCATTTTTTTCTTTTCACATCCACGCAGAATTGAAACAGCTCAAATTGTAATTTTTCCGTTTCGATAACGTGTCTGGTTTTCCCATCGATTTGTTCGGATACTCATCTCGAATGAGCACGGTCCGCGGCCGCGAATCATCGTGCTACATCGTGCACCCAAACAAAATATTTGGAATGGCTCGCTCATCTCAATATCCCGAACAAAATTGTGTGAGCACGAATCGAATTGAACACAAAGAATACGCCATTTCTCGTTCACCCAAAGTGCGTAGAATACCGTTGACTGGCTGAGTGCCGGTGATGGGCCAGAGAAAATTGGTGCAATCTCTGGCACGTGAATTGGCGTGCCGGCCGGTGTATGGTCCCCGATTCTACTGTCGAATGTACTACACACCACAATTGACAGATCCACGAAGTAATTTTGTTGTTGAATCGAATGCCTTCGCTTTGCTTCATTTCTCCTTCCACTCGAAGCGGTGTGCGATCAAATGCACATCAAAACGGCACTCTCTTTCCCGATGGGCGCCCAACACTAATGTGTATGCAAGTCGAATTCGAACGACACGACGCTGGTGTGAAATTTATCGCCGTTCCGATCGCGATCAACCATATGGTATCTGCGCACAGGTAATTACAAGACAAGCAAATCCAAACATCACCATTGAGGTCGGTGTCTGCCAAGCCGGCACGTCAAAGAAAGAAAAAAGAAAGCAGAAGAATCACGAAAAAATTAAATATCTCTATGGCCATCGAGTCTATATAATGGTCGTGCGCACACATTGTCTAGGTGGTGCGAGTGCGAGGCACACAGTTAACTTAGCTCTATGCAAGGCTTTTTGTCTTTTCAAATCCAATTCGATCGAATGGAATCGTACCCACGGAATTGGAAACGATGAAAATCATCGAAATCAGCTGGATTTAGTGAAGCCACGGCATAAGCAGAAAAGCCAGAAATCATGCGAATGATTGAGCGTTTTGTCCGATTCCAAATGAATGGTGGAAACGACGGAGACGAAGCCGAAGAGGAAGAGAAAACCGAAGAGATGAAAATCAACAGTTTTGATTTGGATATCGCGTTCCGGTGTTCAACTGCAATGGCCACAAACAACGGCCGCACGCTATAGGTGCCCAACAACTCGCCACAATATGGGAAACCATGAAAATGCCGAAATTTCATTTGTGCGAGAAGACGGGTGAAGCGATTCCAAGCATCGCGCATGGCTGTTTTTGCCGGTGAGTCGTCGAACGACACCGACTAACACACGCTCGCAAGCGCACGCACAATAGGCGACGAGGAAGAGAGAAGAAAATCAAATTGTATGATTTAATAACTTTACGATTTCTATTTTATTTTCTGGTTTCCATCATTTCGCCCAATCTCTTCATTCGGCCGTACAGTCTCGTACATTTCGTTCGTTATTGTTCATTTAATTCCATTATTAAATTATTTTCGCCAAATCATTGACGTTACTGACGCTCCAGACCGTGCACAGGCACACGTGAACATGAACGTGATGAGGCACTGTACCGGACAGACCAACACAAGCGTACACTACACACATCGCATCGCGCGTACCTTCCAACAGACGGATGTATTCTATTCTCGTTGGCGAATGAGTAGTGCGCTCATCGTATGTGCAATGCAATGTACCGAACCGACCACTACCTACCAAACCGAGAGCCCACTAGTGCCGTATAATGGGCTCATCTGTAGTGCAGGGCTACACACATGGGCTCACTGATTCACTGATACATTGGTCAGACTCAATCGAAGAGGGCCAAACGCTATGAATGTGACTCTGGGACGCCAAACGTCGCACCGCACGGAATCCATTGTCCAAAAGCAAATGTTCTCGGTCATCGCGAGATTACATTTCGGAATTGTTTGATTTGTTTTTTCTCTTCTCCGTCGTCGTGTCTTCTCTTGAATCCCGCACGGGCGGGACTCGGGTTTTGTTTTTGCTCCGCGTTTCGAATGCTTCTCACATAGAACAATAGCGAAAAATGAGATGAAAAATCGAAAACGGTTTTTCGTTTCGTTGCCCAAAATGTGATTATGAATTGTATGCGAGCGAGATGGTATTGTGCGAAGGCAATGCGCGCGTACATTTCTTACGAATCATCGAAATAATGCTATTCATGAAATAGGCAAATCATAATAATGGACGGGCATTGTAAGTGGACCATGAGGTCAATAATATTCATCGCGCGTACGCAGCGTCGAGCACCGGCCAAATAAAACAGATACACACAATTACACATTTTACACATGTCATCGAACATCCGATCACGCCAATCAACTAACAACAGCAACAACGCCGAAATTGGCATGAATGCCGGCTCCGGTTCACGCATTTCAAACACGAAAAACAAAACGAAAATTCCGCCCGAAGGCATCATCATTTCGTCTATTGAAATTCACTCGCAAACACAGCGTACGCAGATACTCGTACACCACAGACAAGCACATTCACTACTTCTCCATGGTACACGATGGCAGATGCGGCTGAGCAACAATGATGGCAAAACTAACGGCAAAGTGCCGATAAGATTTCTCATGACTAATGAATTAATTCGAAGACGCCATTTTTTCACTCGCATCAGATTTTTCTCTCTTTCTTTTGCTGGACTCTCCCCCCTTCCGTAACCTTGGCTCACTCTCTCTCTCCTGGCGGACGTGCTTGAAAGATGAGAGGCCACAACTAGCATCATTATATCTTAATTACAGACCTTTTGTCATTGCTACCGGTGTTCATGACGAAAAACAAATACCTTTATACGAAACTGTGTGTATACCGTATGGCGATGAGCCGTCGACGCTACGTGGAAAAAAACAGATGGAAAGAGAATGGAACAGCGCGCACTCGGCTCAAAATGGATTTTATTAATCGTGAAAAGAGGCAGTTTCGATGACGACGAAAGCGAAGAAGTTGAGAGAGGCCCCGATTCACGTGGCCGACGCTCGATGTTCACCGTATCCAAATGTGTGAACGGACGACTCGAATGACAGAGATGAGCCGTTGCGCCAATTTTTGCTTCACTTTTTTATTCCGCGTCGTCTCCTTCGTCGAAGTACTTTCGAAATAATTAAAATGTAATTCAATCGTTTCGATTTGAAAAATTGACGAACGAATAGAAGAATGAAATTTATTTAATAACTTCGTTTTTCGCTTCGATTCGTCCCATTCAGCAATCGGGTACGCACTTGGATCAAACAATATACGCATTGTAGGTTCAGACGCTAGCGCTTCAAAGTGCTCGAACCGTTGATGTTCCAGCGCATCGAGAATGGATCGGAAAATGGGAAACGAAACTCGTGGGTGCGGCGACGACGATGACGACGATGCCGGAGCATCTGTGGCGGCCTCGTCAAAGCCAATCACTCTGCACCGAGTTCGCCAAATTTGACAGGGCAATTCGATGTTTCGACATCGGACTGACGCGCATTTCGATAGACTGACTGGCGGACGAACGTTTTAATAATAAATAAAATCCAGAATACCTACGGTTCAGTAGGTAGTATTGGTAGGTTGTGCGCATTCAAAATGGCTGCGGTGTCCGTCCATACCATCGGATAGCACTATGCAATACTTGGCCGCAGACGTACACCGCACCGCAGAGTCCATTGCAATTGTTCATCAAATTGAGTCGATCATCATCGGAAATTCCAATTACTTAACTTTTATTAATTCTTGTTCATGTTTTCTCGTGTGCTGCGTGCTCGTGCTCGGCCACATACCAGTAATGGCGTTGCGCGTGCCTCCAGGTCTCTGCTGCCCAAAATAAAAGTGGAACGTCAGCCGCACGGCAAACTTTGACCATTCGATTTCGTTCGAACATATCGATGCCACCAATCCACGCTCATTTCATTTGATGGCGGTGCAAATAGACAACCACAAACAAGCGAATCAAACAGAAAAAGAGATGGGAAAATACATTTGGCGGAATGGCCGATCGCCGAAATTGCGGGATTGAAACGGTCGAATGCACAGAGGGGCGAGAGGCTATAGCATTCTGCGATTATATGGTGGCGCGGCTCCTTCAGCAACAAATCGGTTTTTCGCGGATCCCATTGGAGGTGTCTGACTCTGTCGATGCCCTGTCTTCCCCCGTCGCCGATATAGGTTATGCACGAATATTGCTATACGGTTTCATTTCGTCTTGTGTGCGGTGCGCAATGTGCAGTCGCAGAGTGTGTTGCTATTTTTCGATTCGATTCTCGTATCGTCTGGCATTTTGCCAGATCTGACAGCGAATGCGCAGCGTTGGTTTTGCTCACCAGCATGCTGGCCCGCTCGTGCCGATTTTAAGCGAGCGAGCAGACGAGCGACAACAATCAGGGTACCTCAGGTCAAAACCTTCTAATCAATTCACCGAGGGCAATCATCTTACGAAGTGATTTTCAATGATTCTGATAATTCCAAATGATTCAATTGATTCTTCAAAAAGTTCACATGATTCCTGCGATTCCGTTTGATTCGTGTGATTCTTCCGATTCTTTCTGATTCTTCAAACTTCTGTCAGCCGAACTCGAAAGCAAACCCGGCTAGCGTTGAATCGTAAGAATCACGTAAAATCAGAAGAATCACAAGAATCATACAAAATCACATGGATCAAACAGAATCGCAGGATTCATGTGAACTTTCTGAAGAATCAATCGAATCATTTAGAATCGTCAGAATTCATAAATCCATTCATGACAGATCGTGACCGAATCGAGACGCAAGGTAACGCTCGGACATGTCGCCTATTCTCATTTTGGATTTTCGCCTTATGAGCGAGCAGCAAGCGTAGCAGCGAACATTCCGAAAAAGGAGCGAAAAACCTTTCTCCACTCGGTAAAAAGGGACGTTGTTGTTCAGTGCTTTGCTGCGGCCAGGTCTGGTACATTCGTTGTGTAAAAGCGAAAAAGGAAAATGATTGCAAACACATTCGCTTGGGCGAAAAGTTTTCGCTTTGGTTTGTCCAATCCACATTTTCATTTAGTGAAATTTCTTTCGCCGACTGCTGTACTTCGATTCAATCATGGAGAGAAAAAAAAACTCCGGGAGTGTGTGTTTGTTGAACGTGAAAGGGGACGAGCACTGAAGCCCATTGGGATATACTTTTTCCTTTGGTCGTTGTTGGTCGTTCGGCGCATAGGCGTCGCACAGTGTGGCGCACTGAATAGTATAGAGACGCCGCCGTTCGAACCGAAAATGTGAGTACGAAAAAACATTAGTCGGAACTTTTTCCACCGCAAACGCCTAAAAAGTGAAACTTAAATGCACGGAATGGATTTTTTTCGGGTCGCTCACACTCGTCTCGTCTATTTGTCGACGATGTCGACGTTCGCATGGCGCACAATCGCTTGCGAAATGTGATCGAGTTTTTTTTCACTCCGCCGCCGTCGTCTCTTCTTCTCGCTCCGGCCCGCTTCGTCGTCCGTTTCGTTTTCACTTCGCTCGCTAATACATTTTCAATGAGAATATAAGTGCTACCGCTGCCGCACCAGCGCGAAATAAACGTGTAAGAGTCATAAATTTTAATTATTATCAAAAGAAAACCAAATTGAATGAGAGAAAAAAAACGGAACGGCAACCGCGAGAGGAAAAACTGTTCCGTCGATCTGCCGAGGAGAACGGAATGAACGGAGTTCAGCGGTAAAACAGCCACCCACACACGCGGGCGGATGCGCGACATACGTTCATCGTACACGCACTCGTGCAGACGACGCATCTACGGCAAGCTGCCCGGCCACGAATATTGCGTTTAAACTTTTGGCCTCTTATGAAAATTGAAAATAGCGATTAAATGGAATAGCGAGGGAATTGCCGAAAAGCGACGCAGAATGAAAAAAGCTGAAGTCAAACGAAAATACGTCGAATCCATTGAATGGAAGCAGCTGCTTCTGGTGTATTGAATTGAAATGTTATGATGATTATGATTATATAAATGCGTCTGCTGTGCATATGACGGAGACGCTGCTGTCCGCAATCAGGTCGTTTGGCTTGTGCAATGTGCATGCGAATTGTATTGGTTGGCGTGCTTATGTGCTCTCGCCGAATGCATTCGAAGCGTCGTCGCATTCGAACTAGCCCGAAACTTTTTCGGGCTGGCATTCTTCGGTGGCGATGGAGACAGAAAAGTCGGAACGCGAGCGTACTCGAGAATCGAAGAGAAAAGACGAAAAACGAAAACGGATTTCCTCGTCCCTCGAAATCCTGCATGCAGCCCGTCGAGTGCCGAGCAGCACGTAAAAATATCCGTCGTTCGATTCTTTGCCGCGCAGCGCGAACATTTCACTTTATTGTGTTCTTCGTTCAAATATTTTCCAAACAATAAACACAAACAGGCGACGCGGTCGTTGCATCGCGGCCAGCGCCAGCGCGGGGACGGACGGTGCGGGACGCATCAGTGTCGAGCTCAATTAAAACGAACAAAAAACCAACATTGAGGCGCTGGCTCGCCCGATACGACCATACGACTTCACTTGTTTCGCGTTCAATGGATTCGCCGAATGCCATTCACTGGCACGCACACGAGCGGCCGCTGGAAAAAAGTTCACAAAAAATTCATACGACCAGAACGACGACGACAACAAAAATCCGGCAAAAGAAAACAAACGCGCGCAGACGAATAAAAAATCATTGCGCAAAATATTTCCGACACACAAAAATAGACGTAAAATCGAATAGCCGACGATAAACGTGTTTTCGATGCATTTTATGCGCGCCAAACACTCACACAAAGCAACGTTATCGCCGTCCGCCCATTCACTCGACTCAAATCGCTATCCGTGGTTCGGCGTTCCGTTTCGCCTTTGGTCGAGT
This sequence comes from Porricondyla nigripennis, assembly GCA_026546635.1. Taxonomy (NCBI): domain Eukaryota; kingdom Metazoa; phylum Arthropoda; class Insecta; order Diptera; family Cecidomyiidae; genus Porricondyla; species Porricondyla nigripennis. The sequence goes on along the minus strand of JANTFB010049997.1, from coordinate 7,584 downwards.
GTGTGGTGTGGCTGTCGCTGCTTTTGTTGAATTTGATTTTCGTTTTTTTTCTCCGTTCGCTTTTTATCGAAAAGTTCTGCGGGATTTGCTGTTCTGCGCGCGCCCCATCCAACAGTCCCAACAGTCCAAATCTGTAGGTGGAATCAGTCGCGATTCGATGCATTTCGAAATTTTGATGTTTCGCAACACAAACCAGATGCATGTGCAAGCGCCTGTCTCGTTTCTCTGGTTTGCTGAAAATGTGATTTCGGGTGCGATTGCATTCGACGAGCATTCGGTTCGTTGGTCGCGGTCGTTCGCCCATTGCACAGACTGTTCCACCTCGAATCGCATGCGAGTGAATGGGACCGCACTGGAGAGCACACACCAAATTCGTCCTCTTCCCCCTACCCTCGTACCCCGCTCCGCGGTCCTGGTTTATTCAATTTCTGAATATCCGATGATTCCACAGAAATTTGTTGGTGCATTTTCGGCGCGGCGAGATCTACTATGTTTACTGCAAACACACTGACACACACGCCAGTACCAGCAGCAGCAGCAGCAGCAGCAGCAACTTTCGCTCATCACACGGTCATACATAATTAATTTTACCGCATGCACGAATTTCCATCAACCTGATCATAGCACGACGAACGAATGCTCTATTGATTTGCTCTGATGCTTGCTTTGCGCGCACCTCGTTGGCCTCGTCTCGTATGGACGGTGCATGTATCCCAACTCGGGTCGGGCACACCATCGCACGAATTATTTATTTCGCCTTGGACTTGGGTACAGTGTGCCTGTGCGCGGCGCGCGATGTTGCAGTAAAATCCGATCATAAAAAATTCGTCATCAAATAGAGCGTTCGGGCACCGCTTGTAATGACGTCATAAAACATTAAACTTCACCGAAAAACCACTGATGCAAAATACGAATGGCTGAGCCCCCCCCTCTCTCATTCTCTTTCTCTTTTTCTTTTTCTCTCCGTCTGGTCGACCACTTGCTCGCTCCCATCCGACCGATCGCCACAAAATGGGCTCCACAGCGTTACAATGGATTGAATGCACTTCGATTTAAAAGTTTCCACACCGCAATGAATGCGACGAAAGAATGCGTAAGAAAACTTGTCGCACCCGTTGTATGTCGTGGGCGGCCGCTTTGACGGCCCAACCATTCGTATTCGGTGACCATTAAATGGAACATTGCGAACAGTTTTCGGTGGAAAATCGACTCATTCATAGCGTAGGGAGATCGTGGTCGGTGGCCGTCATAGTTTCACGTTTGTCGTCAACAAAAAACAGGCCGACGATACATTTTCGACACAGTCCAGGCCCCGAAACGACATGCAGCGACCGAATACAAACAAACAACACAGAGTTACGTCAACATTCACACGTAACACCGAAGTCATCGGCATTCGGCACTAGATCAAACGGAGTGTGCGACAATCGACGAGAAAAATAAAATAAAAAATATTATGTCCTGCTCTTCTGTGTCCGCCGCCACAGTAGCAGAGATATCAATCATCGGTGTGCACTAGAGAACGATGCAACGGCAGGTCGTAGTCCGAAGAGAGTGTCCCGATTTCTCGTAAATTTCGACGTCAATTTTTCGGGCGTAGGCCGACCTCCGAGCCCTAGCGAAATGAATAGGATTCGTCCGATTTAACACACTTGACTCTTCCTTTTGGTCGTCCGCATCCATGGGCTTGGCCGCTTGGCGGCAACGACACTGATTACAAGAGAACCTTATAATTTTGCGCACAACTTTTCCGTTTCCTTTGGAAATTGAAAACGATCTCACCAGATGGATTTATGGGGAACACACGCACAGCCACACTGGCACACGCATCATCTTTTCTTTCTTTTCATTCTGGAGCAGAAAAGGCGATAGAGAGAAAGAGTGGATGCTTGAGGCGCACGGCATTAGTTTTCATCATCATCAGCAACGCTTTCGGTGCATACAAATGTTGTGCAGAGCAAATGGGAACCGGTCGGCATACTTCTGTTGGGAAATCGTTCCGAATGTCCTTTTCATTTGTGTTAATTTGCATTGTCAACCGTGAAGTCGTCACGCTGGCACTTCTATGCCCATTCCCAATGCTATACTCGCAGTGTGCGTCTGGTGTGCATTTTTCGCTTCGTTGGTGCAAATGAATATCGATGGGATCTCATCCATCGTTCGACGCATATTGCACACGATGCAGTTGCCGGCCCATTGGCGGCGCGGTTCGTGCGTTTGTATAAGCGACCGAGTATACGAGTGCCGGCAATCGATGAAGGCCGTATCGAATGCGCATTCACATAGTCGCCAAGCCCAAGTGTGAATTCAATGCGAACAATTCGTTATGCATTTAAAACGAGCAAAAAGTTAAATAAATAATAATGCACAATGAAACAATGGCGAACGAACGAGGGCCTAATTTCGTGCACGAAGCGAATCCAGAGCCCCAGACAGGTAACAAAAGATGAACGGAAAAAAAATGCGGACAAAAAATCCGAAAGAAAGAGAAATGCGAAAACATAATATGAAAAATGGCGACCTCTCCGGCAGAGAGGTGCATATACGTATTATGTGTCCTCTGTCCTCTGTCCTTTGCCTTGTGCGCTGTGCGGCTCTGCCATTTATTTGGCAAATGGATGGAAATGTGTATATAATTCTTCTCGTCGGCATCGTCGTTGCTGGTCCGCTGGCACACTATGCTGCTCTGCAGAACATAATTCATTTGATATTTTGATGGATTCACTGCGGTGGGTCGCAGTTGTCGACGACGACATTTCGCCTCTTCACTCGCAGCATCGGACCATAGGTGTGTGTAGCGGTCGTATTCACGCATGTGGATCGTCTCTGTTCTCTGTTCCATCATATGCGTATGACGCGACGTCCCGAATGGATGCCCGTATGACACCAGGACACACCACACCGGTAGGTTTATTTTTGTGTTTGTCATTTGTTTCGGCTATTTGTGTGCTTGCTTGTGCTCTTGAGCCATTTTATTATCACAATGGCTCGAGCATAGTGCGTCCCCCGCTTTGGGCAATTAGACCGGTAGACACAGTGGACGGAGGCCATCGCATTCGTTATAGACTTAGACACACACAGCGTTGCGACGTAATGTATATCAAAACAAGAACAGTGCGCGATCGGATGCGATCAATTCATTGGCACAGCGAAGATCGGTCTCGGTGCAAAATGTTCAGCAAACAATAAACTACACGTTTCGACGGCATTTCTGCCTTTGTGTGTGTCACCATTTCGGCCCATTCTTCTTCTCAGCTCTATTTTCTTCTTCTTCTTCGCTTTTTTGCAGCGTGAGGCAATGTGCCGACCCCGGCGACGGTGTCGTCATCGGTGTCGCTTGCTGCAACACTCGAACATATCGAGAGAAACACACACACACACATATTAACAGGCGCGCATTGCGCACGGCTTCCACCAGACTATCAGAGCTGGGAAAATAGTGTAACACATAAATTTCTAGACACCTACAGCATCGTCGGCCGGCCCGACCCCGGCTTGTTGTTGCACTTTTTATTTTATTGTTATTATTTTTCTTCGTTTTATTTATTTTCATTGTTGGATCGGACGGAATCCATTGAGCGGACTCTCTCAGCATATTCCTCGTGTGTTGTGTATTGGCGGTGGTGGCGGTGGCGGCATCGATTCTCTCGCCTGTTTAGCTTAACTCCGAGCTATGCTCTTCGCATCGTTTCGTTCGTTCTTTTATTTATTCTCTTTTATTATTATTATTATTATTGTTCATTACTGCCGCATCGTTTCATTCATTTAGTGCTGGTGCAGTGTGTGCGCTGTGCGCATACAAAAGACGTTCAGAGAAAATCGCAGAAAGGTAAAGGTGTGCACTTCGCACGGTCATCTCATACGAAATTATATCCAGCTCCAGCGTATGGTTTTATGCGAACGCAGACGATATGAGAGGGACCGGACGGTTGCCGCCGAGACACAGCGAACCAGACAGAGATAGTTCGAGGAGAGGAGTGGAGACGGCGGCCAGCGTCCATAGATCTACGCCGAACTCTTGCCTTCTTTTGTGTTTTATTATTGGATATGAATGCCATTGTCTCTAATGAACAGTAAAGAGCAAAACATTTGCGCTGTCGTTTGTTGTGTTTCCTATTGATGTGTTCCTCGCCAACAATTTGTTTCCAAATTCTGTGTGTTTCCAAGACGCTCTTGCGCCTACAGGGCTACCCAGCGGTATCCACGCATATACATGGTATCGATCGTTCAAATGCAGACGATGCCGCATAATATGCGGGCGATGAGTATCGAATTGAGTGTTCGATGATCAAACAATTGTCTCACTATAAACGGTCCGAGAGAGTATTCGCTGATGGCTAGCCAACCCCTTGCGGCTGCAATTGAAATTTCATTCCACTCTCATAGCCTGGTCTTTCGTTATCTGTTCATTGGAATATTGTAGGCGTGTCAACGATACATTTATTGACGTTGCGATGCACTCGTGCATTTCATTTTCGCATTTCTATCCCGCAACTGGAGCGGAGGCGTTCGAATGATTCTTCCGGCAAAATGTCAACGAATGAAATCGTTTCCAGGAGTTCCGAACCGAATTAAACATTATTTCCTTTGCGATGTAAGATGATCGCATGAACAGAAGCACGGACGCGCATTCACGAGTAGTCGATTTGCGCCAAAAAAGAAAGAAGATTTCCTGTCAAAGCATTTCACAGATCGGCCCAGCTGCTAGCGTGACGGCGAATGATGCGATGAATGGGCCATTCTCCGATCTCGGTGCTAATATTTATGTGAAGATGTCTAGGCCCAATACGATATTTGATGCCCACTCAAGTGAAGTAGCAAGATTGCGTCCATATGAAGCAATATCGATGTGCAAAATTGATGGTGGAGTTGTTTCATAGTCGATGCTTCCTTGTGCGTTGGTCCGCTGCTCGCACGATTACGATCATCAAACTGAAGAGGATGAAGAGAAAACGCAATCGTAAATTCGTCGTCCCAAGCAATCTGGACGGCCGTCTGGTGCATCCGCATCGGTGTCGACTTTTTTATTGCTCTAATTTTGTCGCTCATTCGTGGATCGATTGAAGTCATCGGGTAAACTAGTGGCGACGCGTTTGGCCAGTGCGCAGGTGGGATAATCACAGAATGTCATAACAAACGCGCGTAGACTCTTGTGCGTACACGTTTGCTGTTGCCGAATGTTAGGGCCACTTAAAAACAGGCAGGTGCACGAGTCCGTACCAAAACACATCGACTTTTTACTTGCATCCCACCATTGTTTCGAGTAGTTCTCGAAATGCAATTGGAACGGCCACACACTCGGAGTCGAGTTCATGTCCAGCCCATGCTGCAAAACTCTGGCCAGATTGTCGCGAACGCGAACACATAAACGACTATCGAAATAGGAAGGTAATGTTTTTTTTATTCTTTTCATTTCCAATTTTCGTTCTTTGTTTAGTGTCAATAAATCGGTTTCCGAGCGTCGAGAGACCAGAAAACACCAAAAAACAACAACAAAACGGAAAATTCTTCGCTTTGTACGTTGCCGTGTGCATTCGGCGCGGTATGCGACATGACATGATGATTCGATCATTTTTCGTGTTGTTGATTCAGTTTTTTCCTTCACTGTTCTTTCTGAGGCGACATTATTGTTTTGTAGGTATTCCTGCTTGTGTTTATACGCGTTCTTCACTGGTTGTTATTGTCGCTGTCCGCTCCGAACAAAATCACAAATATTTGAACAGTGAAATGCGAGCACAGAAAGCGGGTCCGACGCCAGCCCAATCATAGCATAGTGTATGGTGTGTGTGCACGTGAGGGGGAAGCAATTAAAATGCCAACCGAACGGGACGAAGAGGCAGAGAGCAGAAAAAAGCAAATAATGTGCGGCTCTCGGTTTTGAATTTCACTGCTCTGACATGTCCACGCACACACACGCACACACATGCAAACACTGTGGCGGGCGCTCGATTGAGTAGAGGTGTACGCATTGTTCGGATGGTTCGCTCGCATGAATGTCATCATCGCGACAGAGTGATGCGACATCATTTTTTTTTCGTCTCTGTGTCCTGCGTTCCGTGGCACTACGTACACAAATATAAACCCTATACGAGTGTATATAGGTTCGACGTTCGAGTATAGTAAGGTATGGCATATTCGAGAATACCATATGCGCGCATACCACACATTTTCCATACCAGAATTTATCGGGCAGCAGCCCGCTGCACACCTCAACATTGTTCGATTGCACGCAGGCATTTTTGCCGTGGCATCTTCATTCGAACGATGATGATGATGGGTGCCGACCGAACCATCGGAAATGTTCAGCGTGCGTGTGCGTGTGTGTACCCCGACCTAATGATCGGAATCGTCTGGAATCGAATTGCGATGATGTAGACAAACAAATTATGACTGAGTAAATATCAATAAATTAAATCGAGTACATGTTTTCCTCTCATTGATGAGACGGCTGATGTTCTTATGGTGTGCCCATCGAGTCTGTATCGGGCATATCGGTGGGCATGTGCATTTTGTGCATATGCATGTGAACCGGGCCCTCTTGGCTGACTATTTGAACTATACAAATGGCTCACGGTCGAATAAACCGAAGCCGATTCATGTTTTGACGTAAATGATCCGGTGAGTAGATGATGCAAACAATACCTACCCGATTGTCGATGCGGAATGGTTCTGCGCGAACACCATTCGCTGGCCACCCCCGATAGACGTGACGAGGAACTGTTCTTCATCATCGTCATCGTTCAGCATGCATCTCGGTTTCGGGTAAGTCTCGCGCGTGTGTGCTTCTCGAGCAGTCAAAGAGTGACTTTCGCGCGGAACCATTCAGCTTTCACAGCAGGGTATTCCGGAATAGAAATTAATCTCATTTGAAATTTGCACATTTATGCGTTCAGCGGCGATTGATTCGTCTGACGCAAGACGCACACGGGATCGGGGAATTTATTTAATTGCACCATACCGTTGTAAGCGTGAACGCATAACGGCAGCGTACCCATGAAGCAGTAGACACAGAGGCACTCCCGAACAACTCTTGGTGAGCCGATGCATTTTATTCAAAAGAAAAAAGAAGAAGAAGTTTGCACGTTCCACCCATGCGTTAGCATCAAATACAACGCCGAAAGCCGCAATTAGTCGCGCACGATGCATCTCCCTCCCCGTCGCTCCATCTTTTTCATCTCATTTGTTGTTATTTTCAGATCAATTTTTTTCCATTTCGTTTTGCTGGGCATTTCATAAGAAAACGGTTCTGTTCTTTTTGACAGATAGATACGTACAGTCGTACAGTCGTACACACATGAGACCGCACATCAGCTTCTGGTCCATTCAAATGTACAATTGTAACATCGGTTCGATATTATGTTGGGTTGGCAGTTCCCTCGTGGCGTCCACCATATTATTTGTTAAGTGTGTCTTTTCATTCCGAAGACGGAGAAAGAGAAGACGACACGAATGCCGTCCGAAGATTCTTTTTTGTTGTTGTTGTTCGGTGTGGACTTCGCTATGCGAACAGATTAAATTCCTTCTCATCTGGCATTTCCATCGTTTTTATTGTTTATGAATTTTATGATGGATCGCTTTTTGTCC